>JBBIGA010000132.1:12581645-12605153 GCA_037576975.1 Alestes dentex | reverse complement strand
TACTGCATGGAGCTCCAGAATTATTTCCCACTTCTGGGTAACCTCACCATTTTTAAACCTCTCGCAGTTCAGCACTGACCTTTGTACCATTTCATGATATTCATTGGACTTGAACTGTTTGAATTTCAATTTTAAAAAGTTTGAAACACTGGGGTGTTCTAAAACCTTTGACCGGTTGTGTATATGTATACTGTTTATTGATGCTGCTGCTTAAGGCCTCTCGTGACCCCCCTACCACACAGACACCCCACACAAACTAGTACATACATATATAATATATACACTCTTTATTGACTTTTGACAATTCACAGGGTGGGTTTTTGCTGAACCAGAGCAGGTGCAGATGCTGTGACATCTTCTACGTGCATGTCATGAGACTTGGCATCCACACTGCCAAGTTCAAAGTGTGCTCAGTCTGTGAGAAGAAAGAGAGATCTGCAGTCTTGCCATGATTTCCTAGCGCACTGGATTAGCCATTAGCTTCACTCAAAGCATGTCTGCCCAGTTTAGCTAGCTGGGGACTATTGATTCCCTTTTAAAAAGTGATTTGTCTACAACGATTTCTCCTCTCCGTTAGACCCCCAAAGGCCTTCTCTCCAGTTAAACAGAGGGGAGGTTGTGCCCTGGGTATTGTGGAACGGATTAGCCAACAAGGCTAACTAAGCTTTTGTCAAGATCTGAGAGAAAGTGAGAGAGCCGACCTGCAACGTGAGGGCAGGCTAAACTGAGAAGAAAAACTCTGCGCGGAATGTGCTCATGCTGTGAGAGGAAATAGCCGTATCCAGCACCCCTTGACCGTTACCCAGAGCCGACTGCAATTAGCCTGCCTATCACGCCGATTATCAGCTCATAGCAGCCTACGCCTCTCACCCACATAATGACTCCAGCAGTGAGTCACAGGTCCGCATCTGTATTCATGGGCTTCATTTGCTTGAGGCAATATGTTTACATCACTAAGTAGGAGGGCATGATTTACGAACTTGTTCTTTTAATGTACACCAAACCCATTATTTAAGATGAGACCTTTCGGAAGAACTTTGCCTGCAGATAGTCTGTTTCTGGAGCGAGCTAGTTAGCATTCGTGCTGTGATGATTTCAGCTAATAGGGCTGTGAAGGCATCGTAAAGGGAAATATTCTGAAAATCGGAAGTTTTGAGGCTTTTTCTTTTACTCAAGTCCTTTTAGGGCCAGCTGGTGGCCTGGTGGTTAGGGAGTTGCCCCTGCAATCAGAAGGTCATGGGTTTGTATCCCTGAGGTACCGTCCCACAGAGAAAGAGTTTTACATTGTACACACTGTGTGCTGTGCTGTGTTCACATGTAACTGTAAGGCGCCGCTTGACTTTAATTTTGTTTTCTCTTTCTGTCCTCATTGAAGTGAACACTATAAACTGAACACTATTAACTTTTTTTTTTCTTGCTGTAAAAGCATGCCAGGCAGGGTGGGCCACTGACTGGAAAAGTTTATTGTTAGATTAGCATGTTGGACTGTTTGTGTACGTCTGTGAGCATCAAACAAGTATTTTGGCAGAATTTTACACTTATCTCAAATGTAGTCAGTCGACCAGAGCATGTTTGGTGCTCCAAGTTTGTTTATCCAGTTTTGCGCTTGAGCTACATGGATAATACCGCTAACAAACAATGGAAGCTGTATACAATTAGCACAGTGCAAAATGCATCTACTTTATCAGTGGATTTTCCTTGTATGGAGCAGACAAATGTTCCCATAAGGGCAAAATGCTTTTCTCACATTTGGTCCCCACATACAGACAAATACACTACCTCTCTCTCTCTCTCTTACACATACACACACACACACACAGGCCTCATACAGACACTCTTTTTTCCTTTTATTGCTGACTATGTTAAAGCCAAGGGCAACTTCCTACAATGGTGTGCAAATCCAATATTGATTCTCATATCCCTTTATTCAATTCATGTTCCTTCTTCCCTCAAGGCCAATAACCACATCTGTGTGTGTCTATGTCTGTGTGTCTGTGCACATGCAAGCTTAAAACCGAGCTGTATTTTTCATTTATAGTTTTTTACAAAATTAACTTTCCAAGGTCTATGAATTCCATTGAGAACAGCCTGCATATTCAAGAGTTATCGCGCAATATAAAGACTATTGGGCTCCGTCATTTATACAAATACACCATTTAATAAGAAATAAGGGCAATTTATTGGGATTTTTTATGCTTTCTCAGTGATTTGGTAGATCTATCAGTGTATCAATAGGCATTCACACTTCAGCCTTTGTTCATGTATACTACATTTTTCTATAGTTTTTTTTTTTTTTTTACTGCAATATTATCATGTGCATCTAATTTTGTTTCCCACCTCTAAAAGCTGCTGAAAAGTTCTTTGAAAAATTTTCTGAGAACAAAAAGCTGTTTAGTTTATTCTGTATTCTTTAGTACTCCAAGCTTAATTCTGTGTGTATACCAGAATTTACTCTGTCAGTAGTTTAAGCTTTATCCCCTCAGTGGTGTAAGCTTTATTCTGTGTGAAGTTTCAGCTTTATTACTGCTAGTAGTCCAATCTTTGTTCTGCCAGTAAGTTTGATTCTGTTTTGAGTTTAAGTTTTATTCTGTTTGGAGTTTCAGGTTAATTCTATCAGATGTCCAAGCTTTATTGTCTCAGTAGTTTAAGCCAGTGGTTCAGAATCCAGTCCTTAGGGACCTGCAGATAGTCTGAAGTTTTCTTCTTTACCTAGGTGCTGCAAGGTGGATTAGAACAAAAACATGAATTGCCTAGGGGGTTCGAGAACTACCGGTCTAAGTCTTTTTCCACTAAGAGCTTTTTCCTTCCTGTAGTTTTGGCTTAATTCTGACAGCAGATTAAACTTTATTTACCCAGTAGTTTAAGCTTTTTTTTCTATACAGTCTAAGCCAGGGGTGTCGAAGTCCGGTCCTGGAGGGCCATGGTTCAGCACGTTTTGGTGATTTCCCTGCTCAGAAACACCTGGTTCACCTCGCCAGGTAATTGCCTGGTTTATTGAATGCGTTTGAGGAGAACCACCATCAAACTGTGCCGGACACCGGCCCTCCAGGACCAGAGTTTGATACGCTCTGTGTAAGCTTTATTCTGTCACTAGTCTAAGCTTTATTCTACCTATTTTCTAAGCTTTTTCTGACAGTATTTAAAGCTTTATTCTCTCTGTAGTTCTCTATTCGGCCTACTGTCTATTCTGTGTTTCTTCAGAAATAAAAAAAAAAAAACACAGCCAGCGATAGTAGCACACATAATAAAAGCAGTAAAAATGAAAGGACTCTCACCTCCACTATAATGTGATGTGCTGCCTTTGGCATTCTCTTGCTCCACAATGGACTCCAGGAGGTACTTCTGTGTAGTCACAGCTGGACTCTCTTTTCCCACCAAGCAGTCAGAGCTCCCGGAGGCCAGATCTCTAGAAAATTCCCCAAAAATAGAGCTAAGTTAGTGCAGGCCCTTGGGGGAGTCAGTGTGCTGAGGTCATTATGAGGCTGCAAGTATGAGGAAGTGAGTGGGAGAGAAGAGAGTCCTGTCTGAGATGGCACCAGCCCTACACAGCCAAAATTAATTAAGCGAAATTAAACAACCTGAAGTTTCATGAAAACCAGCCCATTTATATATACACCATATGGACAAAAATATTGGGATGACAATTACACCAACAGGGACTTTAATGACACTGCATTCAAATACAATTTTAATATGTATTTGAACTTTAATATGGAGTTGGTCCCCATTTGCAGTTATAACAGCTTCCACTCTTCTTGGAAGGCTTTCCACTGGATTTTGTTTCTGTGAGACTTTGTGTCCATTCATTCTGTAGAGCATTGATGAGGTCATACACTGATGTTGGACGAGAAGGCCTGACTCACAATCTCGTTCCAGTTCATCCCAAAGGTGTTGGATGTGGTTGAGGTCGGGACTCCGTGTGGGCCAGTCAAGTTCTTCCACACCAAACTCATCCAAAGTGTGTGTCCACAAAGTTGGAAACATGACGTCCTCCAAAATGTCTTGGTATGCTGAAGCATTAAGATTGCCTTATATACAGTAAATCCTCACTCATTCACGGTTTCAGTCATTCTCAGATTTTTTTCTTTGAACAAAACTAATAATTGTTTGCGAAACTCCCGCAAATTCGTGGAAACCACAGATATCCTCCGCATTTTTTTTTCTTTTTTCGTGCCAGTGTATGATTTTTCATGCATTTTAGTGCTAAATTATTAAGAAAAATATAATTTACTAAATTTCTAACATAAATATTAACGTAAATTCAGCTATATTTCCATATAAAATAACTATACATTTTTTGGCACTGTCCAGAGAACACAAAGAAAGAGCGTCTTCGGATGATGAAATACGAAGTAGCCAATCCGAGAACGTTATTTATTTTTGTTCTCCCTAAAGCCTTGTATTTTTATTACTGTAAATTAAATGAATTTATTACTCTATTTACCTGCTTATACCAAAGAAAACGACAGCACATACCAAAGAAAACAACAGCACGTACCAAAGAAAACGCCTGAGCATGAAGTGCAGTCTATACAGGGGTAACATCGGTATTCACATTCTAGCACTGCAGGAGTTCAGTGTTCACTGTACAGTACGAATACAGGTTTACCTTTACATTTTCTTTAAGGGTATTGTATTAAGCTGAGTTTAAAATGAAATGAAAGTGTTTTGGGTGCATATCTGGGGGCATATTTAGGGTTTACAATATAAAAATAGGCATTTATATGTAAGGGATTAAAAAAAAGGGGGAAAATGGTCATATGAAAAAAACAAAAAGGGGAAAAATGGTCATGTAAAACTTAATGGCTGTTTTTGATACATGGAAAAAAAAATTAATTAAAAAATAAAATGAATTAAAAAAAATAAAAATATTACGAAAATATCAAAAAAGGAAAACTTTTCCTTCATACACAATGTATCTGAACAGCCCCTTTAGTGTCTCAAGTGTATTAGTTTTGCACTGGATCTATGCGGCTAATGTAGCTAACAAGTCATAGAAGCTTGTGGTCAACAAAATACCATTTTAGAAGTAATAGAAGTACTTTATTTACCACACAAACACACTGAGCACTGAACTGCAGCTTCTGCATCTAACTCATCCTATTACAAGTGAGCACGCACGCGCGCGCATGCGCGCGCACACACACACACACACACACACACACACACACACACACAGAGAGACACTTATGGGCTGTGAGCTAGCACCATCGCCAATACCCTGGGACCACCTCCAGGTCTTTTTACCACTGCCTTGGTCAAGGTCACTGACAGATGCACTAATCCTGGCATGGATGTCTTTGTGGTGGGAGGAAACCCACGCAGTCAAGGGAAGAACAAGCAAACTCCACACATAAGTGACCCTGGCGAGACCCAGCCTTGAATCGAACTGTGGAGCCATAGCACCACCATTCTGCCAACTTTGTGCGAACTGCATGCCTAAACAGAGGCATTATAAAAGAGGAGGCGACAGTATACAGCATACTTTTGCCCATTTTTATCAATAACTGCATGTCATTCAGAGTTGATGATAACATAATCCTGATTGGTGGGCTCCATTACTTATCATCTATTTTACCTGCCTAGCCCCAGATGTTAGTCTGGCTGAACCAAATGTCTGTGTCTTGGCTAATCGATTACATTTAAGGTAAAGCTGTAAAAATTCAATTTCTTCACCTGAATTCTCAGCTGAATGAGTTGGCTTTAGCTGGAAGAATGGGAGTGAAATGGAAGTGCACTCAAACGAGTTGCTTATGCATAAAAAAAACAAACAAAAAAAAAAAAACGTCCAAGCATTTCAGCTGAGGCTGCTTCAAACAAGTTTCCTCTGGGCTGATATTTATTGAGTTTTTGTGCTAACGCTGCGAGTTTGTCCACCCACATTTCTGTTTATGTAGAAGACAGGAATACAGAGGAGGGCCTCTACTTTTTTATTAGCCTCGCGCCTACAATCTCAGAGGCTTTAAAGCTAAACCTTACTCACACATGACCCACAGGCTCGGGTGTTTACACAGTGATCCAGACTGATAATGCTGGAGAGCACTCAAAGTGGCCTGTCATGCTCTGCTCTCTGATCGAGTGAAATTACCTGTAGGAAGCAATTTTTCCCCACACTTCAAAATCACAGATTATGGCTGTTCATCAATGCCACTTCCATGACATGCCAGGCTCTTTCCATAACCCAGAATGGCACTTCATTACAGCAACTTCACAGGTACTAAAGCTGCATCTGAAACGAAGCACTATTCACTGTATAAAGGACTATTCTGGGTTGTGTTCACTATGCTCAGATCACTATAAAGCATACTTGACATATGTCCAAAACTATTCAGAATATAGAGTGCTACTTTGGACTATTAACCAAATTATTGCTGCATTTCTTTCCATAAGGTTCTAAAAGGAGCGGCTTTATATTTCCTATGCATCATTGTTCACCGCTCTCTAAGCAGACTGAAGCCTCCTTCCAACGTTTTCACTCTATGGGTTGGAACCTCCCTCCAAATTACTTAATACCCTGGGTAGTCCATGTTACAAGTAACTAATAGGGTGACTTATGCCTAATTCACTAGATAATGTATTTGAGCTGTATCCAAAACGACATTATTCACAACATGCACTATTTTTTGAGTCTCTCATTTTCTCGTTACGTTTGAAAATATGGATGGTACATGTGGCCGGCTAGCAACCTGCAGCATAATATATTCACTCTTAACAATTTCCCCCTAAATAGGCAGTTTAATGTAAATATGTCTGCTCTGAGAGCACCAGCAAATAAATAAGCAAATGTCATTTTAATTTTAATCATTTTCATATGAGGGTTTTTCGGCACTGGGCTCTATAAGTCTACTGGGACCCATTCTCTAGTGATATCCTGTATGCGACACTATGTGACTACTAGGTCTGGCCTGAGTGATTGTCCTGAATACTTGACAGTTTGTTTGTTGCATTGGTATTCACTCCTACCATTTATTTTTACTCAAGCCACAACATTTGCAACACATTTCATCAGTAAATGCCTTTAAAAAGGACACTGAAGCTAAAAGAGCAGAGACGACTGAAATCACACTTTAAATGGTCGTACACATGAAGGCATGGCCTACGCGATCAGCATTTCTGATAAACTGGTCACTGAGTGCGAGGTACAAGGTAGGTGAACCTAACAAACTAGCATTCAGTGTGTTTTTGTCATAGAACAGTAGTGGTTTGAAGTCTCTAAATAAGGGCACTGTGAGGCACAGTGTAGTGCAGACAGATTTTACAGCAGTTATTCATCATAGCAGGGAAAACAAAGGCAACTCAAAGGCTGTGTGTAACAGCTAATCCCAGGAGCTTCCACCCAGGCAAAGAGCAGGTGCGCAGCAGCAGAATGTAAATTAGATAGCCGTGAGCACGGCGCACCTGAAGACACACGCACACGCGCACACACACACACACACACACACACACACACACACACACACACACACACACACACACAGATGGAGCTGACAGTGGATTTGCTTTCGTCTTGACACATACTAGCTTGTGTTCTGTGCTGGTGGAATTTTTGGGGAGGGGGAGGGCATGTTTCCCTGCGTTTCCTCCTCCTTACTCTTGTGAACATTTTGCTAACATTGCTGATGTGCTTCCCAGGTTTATTTCTCCAGAGTCCCCCACAGTGCACCAGGCAATGAACCTACCAGCTGTTCCCTATAGACCCAAAACAATCATTACTGTGCACTGAAGGCTGCACAGAGTCCAGAAATCCCCTCTCATAGAGCAATGGGGCAGTCTACTGTTGAAGTAATACAGCAGTGTGGGGAAAGTGACAAGGGGTGGGGTCTCCTACCAGCGGGTTTGATCAGGACAGTGTCCCAGAGTTCCTTTCACCACCATTCTAAAATTTCTAAACACATTATGTCAGGACCATTAATTACGAATGTTTGTTATAATATTCTATCTTGGTATTTTTATATTCAGTGTTATTTTTTGGCTTGTTGGCTGGAACACACTACTGTTTTGTATGATTTTAATGAGTGTCTATGCGTTAATGTACATTTTACCGATACACAGAAATAAATCACTATTCAGCACAATAATCTAAGAGTTATCTTAGATTATTGTGCTGAATAGTATATACAATATTTATTCTAAGGATTATCTATAATATATATATATATATATATGTTGGGTTTTGGTGTTTTTTTGTTTGTGTCTTTTGTCCCCAATGCTTTAATTCTGAAATATACTGGGACTGAGTAACACATGATTATGTAAGTAGCCTTTATGCATTGTTATAAAGGGTTAACCTATTTATTCATTAGGATAAGTGTTCATTAATAATGAAGCCAGAACTTTGCTTGACCTCTTGATTGTTCTGCAATTCACAGAGCACATGCAGAGTGCTGACACATGGGACATCGGTGGAAAATGCTATTGATAGCTGGGGCCTGTAATGAGGTATCTCGGAAACGGCTACTCAGCAAAAACAACAAGTTAGTAGGAGCTAGAGGCTCGATTTGGACTCTCAGGACAGGAAAGCTCAAAGGAACAGCAGCCTATGGCCACATGCTTTCCACACATCCACACTGATGTGGGCCAATGGCCAGCAATGACCCCGGGACTTAGCAAGCCAAGGCCTTCACCTACTAAATAAAAAAACGGTTATTTTCTAGGCCACAGGTCTCTTGATACTGGCAAGAGAAGGAGCCAATAAATGACGTGCATCTGAAGTGTATGAAGAGTCTGCAATCAGATATCCAAATTCTGGTCCTGGTTTACCGAAATTATACACAGCAGGGATGGGATGTAACAGAATACTGGGGATACATATTGAGAATATGCATTTAGAATATGTGTATCCAGTCCAGTTCACTTTGAAAAGGTTGTATTTACTTCTTACACATTTAACATATTTATAGAATCCCCATCACTCATAATAATGACTGCAGCCATCTTGCTCATGCCTTATTCTCACTTCTTCCATTTAAAAACCTACAACAGCACTAAGTCGCACACAGCCCCTCTCAGTAAGCTCTTTTCCTCATGCATTGGTCAGGTTGCTGAGTAACAAGACTGCTAGCTTGTTAATCAATGCATATGAAATTAAAATTGAACATGAATAAAAAATAAATAAAAGAAGAAGAAAACACACTTGTCAGACTCACTCAAAAGAGAAACTCAACAAACGGCTTCTTTAGAACTGCTATAGTTCCTCCTACAGCCTGAGTAGACTGATCACTCTGGAGAGCCATTTTTAATCTGACTGTTACTGATCATCTGTGTTGTCTCAGACTTGTGTATGCTTGGCATTATGTTGCATACAGGATATTAAAATTGCAATAGTACCCACTTACAATTCACATTTTGAATATTTTCCAACTGGAATATGGCAATTATCTAATTTTCTAGTACAGTGAACTAAGTGTGAAAGTGTGTCTTCAGACCATTCGGTCATACGTGAACACACCACAGCACACAATGTGAACAGCGAAAAATTCTTTCTCTGCATTTAACACATTCACCCAAGTGAAGCAGCGGGCAGCCGGGAACACAGCACCCGGGGAGCAGTGTGTGGGGACAGTACCATGCTCAAGGGTACCTTAGAGGTGCCTAGCAGTCTTGGGAATCGAACCCACGACTTCCTGATCGCAGCGCGAACGCCCTTACCACCAGGCTGCCAGCTGCCCCAGCTGACAATGTATGTAAAAAAAAAAAAAGGTCAAGTAAAAATTGGTGCTTAAATGCATATAATATCCAAATAAAATTATATTCAGAACAGTTCAGGAGGCTTGTGGCAACTCAGAAAAGGCTTTAGTACATAGCTCTTATGAGCGCCCATTGCTGCGAATTTTGCTGAGTTCATGAGATAGGCAGCGGTCTTGAGGAGCAGGGGACTGAAGCAGGTGAGTACAAAAATACGTCATTGACAGTAGAGAAATGTGTCATTAACAGAAGAATTACATGTAGAAAACTGTCAACAAGTAGCAAAAACACTGTGAATTAGGTTAAATACACTATGGTAATTGGGACACACCTGTTTTTCAGGGCTTGGGCTATAGGAGGGTTTGGATAAGAAGAACCTTTTCTATTCCAGCATGACTGTGTCCCAGTGCACACAGCAAGTTTCATAAAGACATTGGTTGGATGAGTTCGGTGTGGAAGAACTTGACTGGCCCACACAGAGCCTGGCAACACCTTTGGGATGAGCTGGAATGGAGATTGCGAGCCAGGTCTTCTCATCCAACATCAGTGTCTGACCTCATAAATGCTCTACAGAATGAATGGGCACAAATTCTCAGAGAAACTCCAGAATCTTGTGGAAAGCCTTCCAAGAGGACTGGAAGCTGTTATAACTGCAAAGGGGGAACCAACTCCATATGAGAGTCTATGTATTTGAATGCAATGTCATTCAAGTCCCTGTTGGTGTAATGATGAGGCGTCCCAATACTTCTGTGCATATAGTGTATCACAGGTTCCCCCTGCCTTATCAAGATGTATTCTGAATATGTTCCTTTTCTAAGCGTACATACATTCAGGACAGTGTGTTCAGTGTTCAGGCATCTCTGATAAGTATTCTGCCTGTGAGTCATGGTGTGTGCTATGATGTGAGTCCCACTGAAGTGCTGGCGCACAGGGAGAACAGCATCAGAAACAGGATTTTTGTGCTTAATTACAGTTTAATGTCATCGTGGCTGATTCGCAATGCATGGAAAATTAGGATGTTCTCCCTAGTTGCAGATAAAATGACCTTTCTGGAAAAGGAGAGGTACCGAACATCTGACCTTCTGAGAAATATAACTACATACATCATCATTCTGCATAAAACAGCTTTAATGCTTTCCTTAAGTAAGAGAAAGCCCTAAGAGTCCCCCCGCAGTTTTCTCCCACTGCATGTAGGTGTATTTCGTGCAACTTAATTAACTTTAAGAGGTAAGGGTTTTCCTAAGGGACAATAAAACATTATACGCAATAGGGCACTTACAAAAGAACTTCATTTCTACAGGGTCTGCTGGGTTAAATGAAAATTACACTACTTACTGCTTCGGGCCTCCTGAGGATGGTCTACCTACAAGAAAAATAAAATAATCCGATTAAAAGTTTATCCATGACTCATTTTACAGCAAATAAACCATTAAAGTGTGTTTTGAAAAAGTGAACAGGAACTTCAGAAACGCCCACACATTTCTTATTTATTCTTGTTTTCTGATTTTTTCCCCCTACTTTATTCTAAATTGTGCTGATTTGCTGACATACTGTCATCATAAGAGTTGACGGCAAGTGCATCTGCTCAAAAACATGAACTCCAGTCGGAGGGTAAATTGATTTATAGACAAACATCTACACAAACAAGGTCTCTGCTTTCTGTGTACCCCATAAAACGGATACATTTCAGTACCCATTTCCATAATGTATAATGATTATTCAGCTCGCTGAAGCCCAGCCTCCACTTCACTGACAAAAGTGTGGTAAACAAGATTCTTCTTTCCAAATACTAATTTTTTTATCAATGCCTGACGTGCTTAACGCTGAGTTTATAAATGGATTTATTAGCACTGCAGGAGCTCTAATACGAACTGCACCTCTCCACACTGAAAAAAATAACACACTTAACTTCAGGTATATGTTTTTCAAAATTTATATTGTTTAAATATATTATAGTCAAAAATAGACATCATGATGTAGTACAGGCTTTATTCAGACTTTTCAAACTATTCAGTTCACCCTTTTACTTCTTCAGCGCTCAGCACACTACAAAGTCTACAGTGATTCCAGCATCACATCGGTATCTACAGATAATTCTTTCAAAAACACGTAGCAACCTCAAAGTCAGAGGGTTCAACCTGTACAAAATAAGAATACTTTCTGGCCTTCGAGAATTCTGGAACTCTTTAAAAACCATTCACTGCTTTATTGAACCAGCCCCCCTTTCTTACTCCGCTTAACTCTTACAGCCTAAACGGACTTGACCAGAAAAGACCTATTACATTACTTGTATTAGGATATAAACACACACTGGCAGTGGAACTGATCTCAGCCACGCTCTACTTTACACACTCAGGTTACGTAATGGGTTTTTGTTAGAGCTGGCAAAGCCTTCAGTCGACCAAATCCCACAACACACACCTCTGTCACACACCACAACAAACTCCAGCGCAGTCTAGCAAAGGCTTTAATTAAACCTGGCGCGTCTCTGCCAGCAGCAACAGATATACATCTATTGTGGGAATGTTCTACACTGTGAGAAAACGCACCAGAACAAAAAAAAAAAACAAAAACAAAAGAAACAGACTATTCATAACTATTTATGACTGTTGTGACTATTTCTTTGAATTCAAGCTTCTAAATTCTACATTCAGGTCACTATAAGCATTAATCCATACCTACAGGAGGTATACCAAAGAATTAAATGTACGTCGTTGTTCCCCTAATCTTGACTCTAGTTCAGGACATGTTTGGCGTCGGAAGTTTCCTTCTTTGCTACAATGATACAATGATACAAAGTCTATCACCTAAAAGATAAAGTGACAAACATCCATTAACTTCAGCTACATTAACGTTATAGCTCGGTGAACCATTCAGTCCTTAACACTGAGAGGTAATGTGTTCATATCATAATGAATGTGTATATCTAAGGATCTGAATATGAATACAAACGCGTGGATAGGGATATAGTGGTTTTGAGTTTTGGTTAGATTTAGTGGTGGTCTAGTGACTATAATCCTGTGATGCCATGTGATCACAATGCTTGGAGGCCCCACAGAAAAGAAAAAAAGTATACTGTGTCAGATCACAGCACATGATGATGATGATGATGAAATACTTTATTGATCCCAGGGGGAAAGTTATGCTTCCAGTAGACAAGATGAAACAAAACACAACACATTACACACATGATTGTAAGAAACATGATCGTAATATCGTATTGTAACACATCCCTTTACATCAGACTGCACTGTACCATGTTGCTCTCTTCGCAGGGTTGGGCAATATGACAATGTTCATTGTTTTCATGATAAATCATATCACAATACACCACAATGTGCTTTTCTGAGCAAGCTGCCAGTACCTAAAATACACTAACCAACTGCAAATGGTCCTTTGTAAAAAGCTGAATAAATGTGATTGCACTCACACACTGCAAATGCTAATACTATACTTTACCATAAAGCTGGAAAAAAAGTTTGTTACTTAGAGGAGAATTTTGTAGGCTTAATATGAACTCAGTCTATAACTTAGTAAAAAGTGTTTTAACCTAAAATATCTAAACCAATTTTCTAAGTTGTTTCATGTTTTCTATAAGTTGTATCATGTTTTCTATACACACTGTATATGCAATAGTGGCAGCCTTTTATCGTACCATATCATACTTATCATGTTTTATACTGTCCCATATGCGTTTCTTTACATTCCTGTTTGTCCGACTGAAGATCTGAACGCACCTGAACTCTGGAGGCAGGTTTCTACGGTCACAGTGGGATCCACAGAACTGGGCGTCGTACCAATATCCAAGCATTTGTTTGCTGATTCTTTTTTCACAGTTATGTCTCTGACTGGAGGGGTTTGTGACTTTGTCTCCTTTTCAGTCACAGTGTCCTTGTTTACATCTAAACATGTCCCGGGTTCTGCTGATTTGTTCAGTGTTCCTCCTTCTTCACCACTGTCCTCAAACTCAAACTTCTCTCCCTGTTCTTCCTCCTCTTCTTCTTCATTGCCCTTCGCCTCTCTTGGTTGCTGTGGGGACAGGGCTGTGGACATAGGCTCTGGACAGAAAACAAAAAGGGAAAGTTACTCTGTGAATGTTTACTGTATTACATTCACGCATCTGTTTTGAGATCTCTAGTCATTGTCATCTTTTTTCCTGTTTAGGGAGGAGAATGTGGGGGCTCCGCCAAGAGTTAGCCACTGGCGGCTAATGTAGCTAACACCTGTTAGAAGGTAAAACTTGGGTGTAACTCTTCACTATGTATTAGCTATGCCTAACAAGGGTATGTGATGGCAGATTAACAAGAGGATGCATTTTGGTCACTTGGCACCCCACCTCAGATTGCGCGCTGGTTATTTCCCACCAACTGGCACTGTGGAAACAGCACAAATACATTTGCCTCAGACTGTGACCACTAACACTATCAGACTAACAGCATAATCACATACACTATATGGACAAAAGTATTGGGACAAACCACTTAATTATTAAATTCTCCTTACTTCCAGTGAAGGGCAAGCTTAATGCTTCAGCATACAAAGACATTTTAGACAACGCCATGCTTCCAACTTTGGGGACGAACTGGAACAGAGGTTGTGAGCCAGACCTCCTCGTACAACATCAGTGCCTGACCACATAAATGCTCTACAGAATGAGTGGGCGCAAATTCCCACAGAAACTCCACAATCTTGTAGGGAAGCCTTCCGAGAAGAGTGGAAGCTGTTATAGCTGGTCCGACTCCATATTAAAATCTATGTATTTGAATGCAATTTTATTTTAAGTCCCTGTTAGTGTAATGGTCGAGCATCCCAATACTTTTGTCCATACAGCGTATGTGTAGGTGCGATTATGCCATCAGCCTCATAGTTTCAGTGGGAAATTTTGGACTTTTGGACAATTGGATGGAATTGTATCCATAGGTGAACAAGCAGGTCAACATTTATTGGAATGTTTTACTGTGTTGATTTTTTACTTATGCAGATGGAGATTATTATTCATTGTCTTGGTTAACCTGAAAAATTACAATAAAAATACAAAACTTGATTATATTAATGAACTTTGTCTGACATTACTTCCATTCTACCCCTGGAATGCTCACTGGGGGGCCTGTGGAAAATGACTTTTACAATTCATAAAACTTTTCAGAACAGTATATGAATATACTGCCGTCCTTATGAACTGTTTTGATGATATGTTTTTTCATTGCACTTGACTGCACTTTGTCTACAATGTACTTGTTGATGTTGGAGTCATTCCTCTTTCCTTTTTATTATGAGTCTGCCAAGTAATTCCCTAACAGCTGTTGTTATTAATGAAAAGCCCCAGAATGGAATGGATTCAGCCTGGTTTGTACAACCCTGCCTGAACTGTTATAACCACAGTGACTATTTTCTATTTAAACAAACAGGGTGTAAGAACTAGGTGTGGGCTATTTGTACAGATGCTAATCGAGAACTGGTTCAACAATTTCAAACAGTCCCTCTGAATCGTATGCCTCCAAATTGTTCAGTTGTGGCCAGTTTTTATGACTGTTGCTTGCTGCAAAAACGCATGCATCATGATGTCAAACTTTGTATTTAGGCTTCTCCAAACTGGCAACAAAGCAGAGAGGAGAGTGTGGCCAAGACAGGTGACAACTACAATGTCTGTAAAATGGTCATCACAGGGTAGCTGGTGGCTTGGTAGTTAGCGAGTTCCCCCTGTGATCAGAAGGCTGTGGGTTCAAATCACAGGACAGCTAGTGGCACCACTGAGGTACCCTTGAGCAAAATACCGTCCCCACACACTGCTAACCAGGCGCTGTGTTCCTGGCTGCCCGCTGCTTCACTTAGTGAATGGGTTAAATACAGAGAAAGAATTTCACATTGTGTGCTGTGACGTGTTCACGTGTGACTGTAAGGGCCACTTTAGTTATACTAATAAGAGTGGAAACAAAACATCTTTTGACACAGTAGGGGCTAAAATTCCAAGAATACCATGTAATTGACACTTTACGTACAACAGCTTTCCAACTGAGCAGCATGTGTGTCACTAAATATTCTATAAGTGTAAATATTCTGTGTTATATTAATGTTAGAGCCTTGCAGACAGGCTACTGTCACCACTGGGCTGAAGTACTGTTAATCCGACAATGTCCGCCACTGGACTACAGTACGGTCAATCTGGCAAAACTCAATACATCTGGGCGACAGTAATATCTTCTCAGCATAAATATACATAATATTCTGGGAACATTATAGTGAAAAAAATATGTTTTTGATTCAGTAACTAGTTATAATAAACAGAAAAGTTGCTTTAATTGCTGCCTGTAAAACTTTTAGGGACTTCTCTTTGACTTCCTGTCTGTCAATACAACAAAATAGAAGAACTCAAGGAAACCTGTTTTTACCATATCAACAGAGAGTTTACAGCTACAAACAGATCAGCAGAAAACTTCAATTTTAAATTAAATAATTGCTATGTAGTTCATTTCTGTAGGTCAATGGCAGTCAACTGTTTATTAGCAAATATATACTTCGGCAACCACCTTGTGCTATTGACAGCATGCCTGGAATCAGTTTATATGTATTTATTAGATATTGGCATCTGCCCACAATCCCTATTTTGCTGCATTTCACAGGATATTTAAAAACTACAAGCATTTTTTAATTGAAGCACTTTGCATAAGATAAGCATCTTAAATGTCTATCATGCCCAAATTACCAAAACACTCTCCAACTCCACAGGAAGAAACAAACAGCTAACAACATGACATTGCACAGCATGAGTGTGTGCTGTTTCTGGCTAGATTTATTGGATTGAATTCATCCCCCCCCCCCCCTCCATTTTTCTGCTGATATCAGTCAGATGTTTCCAATGTCATCTCTAAATACTACCCATTAGCGAAATGTGGACAGTATTAATATGACAGTTCTTGTCATTATTTCATTGAAAAAACAAAATTATTGGGTTTTTTTATCGTCCTTTTGACTCTCTCTTTATCTTTGTTTATTTTTATTACATCACGGTGCACTAGCGGGCAGGAAAACAAAATTCACATCACATTTCACTTCCAATCCCCTCGACGATGTATCACTGAGAGAAAACACTCAGCGAGCTTATAGACCCAACTTTACACTATGTTTCACATGGAAGTGCATCACATGATGAAAGAAACATGTTGACTTAAAAGCAATAGCTTGGCCAAAAATAAAATGTATACATTCCCCTCCAGCACCAAATTTGGTGGATCAGTCAGTGGAGTTTCTGTTAACTATAAAACTAGAATAAATCCGCATAAACTCTAGAATAAACTCTGTTATAACAGACACCACTATACTGTCTATTGTCAAAACCACCCAACTCAATACAATTTAGTGAAACCTCTATAGGCCTCAACTGACCATCAATTTTTTCTTTGTTAAGGGAAGACCTGCTCTAAGGCATGTTACTAACAGCTTTGACATTGAGAATGTCTTCATGTTTCAATGACTCCTCACTTTCCTACTTAGAAAGCTAATGAGCACTGTGGAGGGGTCGGAAGTGTGCTCAAATCAGTTTGACCTTATCAACAGCAATTAATCAACTCACTGAGTTCCAGCAGAATGGATTAATTCCAGAAATATTTCCTGATTACAGCAAAGTTTCTTATGTTTTCCCATATGGAGCATGTATCACTCCTTCTTGTCATGTCCACACCACTGTCAAAGGAGGTGGGAGTTACAACATGAAGGGAGGTCCCTCGCTCAGCATCTGCTTTACATTTTCATTAAATCCTAGCTATTTCCTTTACTGGGACATTCTTGGCCGCAGCAGCTCTTTTCTCACTCTCTCTGGGGGCTGACATCACATCCCACAGTACGAAGCAAATATGTACTTACAACACTGTAACTTACTGTGTACAGCACAACAATGCCAAATTATAGAGTTTAAAATCTTCAGTATGAGGGCAACAGGAAATAACATTAGAACAAAAGCCACAGATATCTAGACGGGTTGTCTGTGGAGATGTAGTTTCGTAACACTGCTCTTAATGAATCACCTCGGTGTTGCAGATGCACTAAAAAGCACAGTCAAAAAAGGCCCTGCGCTGTAACCGCCACAAACTTTTTGGCACCACATCTGATACACTTATTGAGCTCATAGCTGAGTTAATTTCCTAAATTCCAGGCTTTTGATTCATGTTTATTTGAAACTGTATCCGTTAGAAACTATGAAATTAATGAGTGAGTTATATAGCTTTGGGTCCACATACGCAGCTGGCATATACAGGCCTGAGCCCAAGACGCTAAAAACTGCCATGTAAATAACTATTGTTACCATCATTAATCACTATATTGATATATCTATATCACTATATCGATGCATTAACATAGCAGTAGAATAGCAGTGCTGTGTTTCATATCAGGTCCCACATCTTACATTTGCCTCTTCAGTCTGGGAGTATACATTGCTTTTTTACCTTTAAAGTGTCGCAGATGTTGCAAAAGTGTGTGGTATTACCAGAGGGAGGTTACACTTAAATGGCATAAAAGCTGTTATGCAGCTTTGGTGCCTTCTCGTCCTGCATTACTTCAAGAAGTACAAAGGAGATTTTGTTAGCTTTACCTCGGAACATTTAAATTCAGATGAACTGAAGCACAGACAGTTTTAGAGTGAAATAACACAAATGTGAGTTGATGACCTGGTGTTGGAGGGACAGAAACATTTAATCACACTTGTTCTCTGGTGTTCTATGCCACACGCCACAGTACAAGTCAGGTTTAGGTGAACTGGTGAGTTGCTTAAACAAGTGTAGATGATAAAAAAAAAATGATATCAGAAACATCCAAGTTGAGTGGATGGTGTTGGAGAGACAAAGTCAAAATCAAACCTGTTCTGTGGTGTTTAGAACTGTGGCATTTCAACTAAGCTAACATTAGCTTGATTAATTGGCCTAAAGTGCCACATGACAAAGAACAACCAAGGCACACAATATGAGCAAAAGTGTTGGGACGCCTGAACATTACATTAACAGGGACTTCTATAACATTGCATGCAAATACATAGACTTTAATATGGAACTGATCTACCCTTTGCAACTATACCAGCTTTCCAGAAGATTTTGGAGTTTCTGTGGGAATTTGTGTCCATTCATTCTGTAGAGCATTTATGAGGTCAGACACTGATGTTGGACGAGAAGGTCTGGCTCACAATCGCTGTTCCAGTTCATCCCAAAGCTGTTGGATGGGGTTGACCTCATGTCTTTATGGACGTCGCTTTGTGCACTGGGGTACAGTCATGCTGGAACAGAAAAGTTTCTTTCCCAAACTATGTCTGCAAAGTTGGAAACATGGTGTTGTCCATAATGTCTTGGTCTGCTGAAGCATTAAGATTACCGTTCACTCGAAGTAAGGGACCCAGCACAAACCCTGAAAAACAGGTGTGTCCCAATACTGTCCATATATTGTAACTCCACAGGACCTCTTAAGATGTGCAGTGATCTCTGACCTGTAAGCTGCGAGGTGGGGCCTCTATACTGGTTTGTCCAGTACATCCAGCAGAAGCTTGATAAGACTGATCTGAGGAATCTGGAGGTCAAGTCAACACCTTAAACGTTTTGTCATGTTCTTCAAAACTTTTTTTAGAAGAATGTGTGCAGTGTGGCAGGGAGCCTTTTTCCTGCTGAAAGAGGCCACTGGCTTCAGTGAATACTATTTCCATGCAGGGCTGTTTGCATTAGTGAATAATACTTTAATACCTTTTAATAATGTTTACATACTACATCAAGCTTGTTAATTTAAAAAAAATAGGTTTTCCATGACTGGCTGGTCGACTAAATTTGGGGTAAAGCAAAAATGGTGTATATCAGGACTATTGTTTTAACAGAGCAACATGGACACACTACCTATCCCCCAGCTATGCATTTTTGAAGGCATTCCCTTCCAAGTTGAATATTAATTTTACTGCTGGACCAAAACTGGCTCGCCACTTTAAGACCCCTAGACCAAATGCGTTAAATTTGTTTTGGAGCAGTTGTGATGCAATAGGCCTGGCCCTTATATCTTCCATCAGTAGGCCTCTTTATGTTTCTTTGCCAAGGCCACTGAAGCACAGTCCAATGTCTCGCTCAGGGGACTGCAAACACACTCTCTCCCACCAGCCCACTCCATGCACTGCCACGCACAATGGTGCTCTTGTGGCAGAAACCTTGGGACGCACAAAGCATTGTTTCAGCGTCCATCACTGAAAAGGCCTAACTATTCATTAGATCACAGGCCAGAGCGTCAACGTCATGCAGCGTGTAATGTGTAGTGGTGTGATGTGTGCTGCTGAATGGAATGAAGCACCGCATTAAAGAGGAGGAAGAAACGGTTTTATTTTGAGAAACATCATGTCCTAACTAGATTTGGACGTGCGTCCAAGAATTTTAAATGTTTTAAAGCACTAGTTTGACAAAATCATATTTGTACATATTTACCCAAATATATTCGATCAGTCCTTATTTAGATACTGGTGCTTATGGAGCAAACAGGGGTATAGCAATATACTCAGCCCACGATTCATTTTCAGTTCAGACTTTGACACTGCGGTAAAATTTTGAGCAAAATTTGAATAATGACTGCATTCAGCTCCTGCACATCATGAGACTAGAGGTGGGAGACAGGAGGAGTGTGATCCACGAAATGAATGTGCTATAGAGGGTCGTTGCTTAGTGCTGGTTGTTTTCAGACTCTGACGCTTAAATGCCACGGTTTTATCAGATGTGATCATGAACAGAATGTTCATGATGCACATTGTCACATTTTTTTTAATTGTAGCGGAATTTTTCTGTGTAATATTAGCAGCTAATAACTAATGGAGGACGTATATGGTGCTATGCATATTAAAATGTATACACTATATGGACAAAAGTATTGGGAGACACCTCTTAATTACTGAATGTGGGTGGTCCCTTACTTCCAGTGAAGGGCAATCTTAATGTTTCAGCGTACCAAGCCATTTTGGACAGCGCCATGCTTCCAACTTTGTTGACACAGTTTGGGGAAGGTCCTTTTCTATTCCAGCATGACTGTGTCCCAGTGCACAAAGCTCCATAAAGACAAGGCTGGATCAGTTTGGTGTGGAAGAACTTGACTGGTCCACACAGAGCCCTGACCTCAACCCCATCCAACACCTTTGGGATGAACTGGAAGACAGATTGCGATCCAGGCCTTCTTGTCCAGCATCAGTGACATCAGTGAATGAATGGGCACAAATTCACACAGAAACTCCAAAATCTCGTGGAAAGCCTTCCAAGAAGAGTGGACACTGTTAAAGCTGTAAAGGGGGGACCGACTCCATATTGAAGTTTATGTATTTGAATGCAGTGACATTAAAGCCCCTGTTGGTGTAATGGTCAGGCATCCCAATACTTTTGTCCACATACCGCTCCCTTCCTACCTCAGAAGAATGTGAGAGAACTGAAAGGAGGAGAGGAACAGGAGGAACGGAGAGAAGGAAGAAACTGAGGAAACAGGACAGTTGATCCTCAGTCGTCTGTGTTATACAGGTCCAGTCTATTCACGATAGAATATGAGAGTCGTCCATCCTCTCAGGGCAGAAATGTAGTGAAGTCACTTTAAAGATCTGTGAAAGACTTTCTGGCTAAAATACACTGGCAAGATGGCATTACAAAATCAGTTTTCAGGTCACAGACTTAGTCACAGTATCCAACATATAATACAAGTCATTGTGTTACTTAACAATTAAACCATGTTTGAACAAAGTGTGTGATTATGCCGTTTTCCCAATGCTAATTAGCGGCGTACCAGCTTTGAGGCAGCCTAGAGGCAGACCCTCCACCCAAAGACCATAAATCATGAATAGGGTCATCTGCATGCGATCAGGAGAAGAGCATGGAAAGAGTCTCTCCAAGCCAATTAGGAAGAGAAAACCCTGGCTGGAGAGCCCTTGGAGATGGAGAGAGACAATACCGTTGTGCTTTGGCCAAAAAGGGCTCCACCGAATCAATTTCATTTAGTTAGATTTCTTCATGTGAATATAAGATAAACTGCAGAACAATTCCTTTAAAATCTTTGGAGCTGGACATTACTGACAACAAAGAACCATGCAAAGTCACTTTGCATCGATGAAGTCGGCCTGAATAAAAAAAGAATTAAGATATAATTAGATCAGACACAGCTTTAAACAAGGGACTCTAATACGATTTGTGGTTTCTAAAGGGAACAAATACATTCAGCCTCTAAGTGCATTGAGAAAATAAGCATGAAGTGACTTTCCAGTGGCCTTATGGGTCTGCAGAGGGCCTCCTGGCTGTACAGCAGTTCACAGTAATTGCTTTGTGAGATTCTTTTTCAATGAAAATGCATCAAGGGGCTGCTTCTGCATTATGGAAATCATAAAGATAGGCATGCCTCTTGAAAAAGCCATGAGGGCCTACTTCTGTGCTTCAGCTGCATGAATACGACACAAGCAATAGGACAAACACCATAGACAAGCACCATGGATGCATCAATGGACAATAGTCAAGGAGAACAGCTGGTGTGTAGTAGGTCAACAACACAAGAATGTCCGTAGGGGTTCAGCTGTACATGTAGCCGCCCACTTACTGGGAATTCCTTATGTTTTGTTTTGGCCTCTGTGGATACTGGAATAGTATGGATGGGAATGTATGATTTCTTTTGTGATATTTGAATTTTATTGTTACTTTTTCAGATAATGAAAAACTACAAAAAAAATCTAAAAAGGGATATGTTGACACTTACATAGATTGCGTAAAAGTTCAGTATTTTCAAAAGTCAGAGATAACAGTACACGTGGCATGTTTAGTTCTCTCTTAAGATAAATTATCTACATTTCTATTCATCAGTAGCACAGTTTATGTGATTAACTTTAGTCGCAGTGAATTAACTGTTACACAATAGAAATGTATTTTCAGGGGGCAACACATAATTATGAAGACATATAAATACACATGAATAGGGTAGAAGTCAATTCTTCACAGTTCTTCTTCACAATTCTTCTTTACACAGTTGATGACAACAAATGACACTAGTTCCAGGAGTCTATCTGCAAAGGGTTTGTTAACATTAACAGCTATTTTCTAATACTTTTGTTATTCATTGGTTATGTGTTGGGAATCACAATGCCATGGTGTCAGGAGCAGGTTTTGCCTTTTAAATAATTTTCTTTTCCAAACAACTCTTATATTTACATTACTGTTACACATCTGTGCAAAAACAGCACACTCCCACCAACGTGGAGACTGAGGTTTTAACGTAAACCTATAAATAATGAAGCATGTCTGAGTTTGTGATGTTGATTTTATTTGGTTGGTTTTATTGACCATGGAGAACAAAGACTTCACACTTGTCCAGTCATGACATTTTAGTTTTGTGATGTTTTCTGTTGTTATTTAGGCGCTGCAAAGAATCCCAAGTGATGCAACTGTCTAAGCATCGGCGCGATCATTGGGGTTTGCGAGTCTGATCCACAGCAATGCACCGTCATCCATGGCCTCTCTGCTCTCTCTGAGTGGATGGGAAGGCCCCCCCAATCACTCAGTGCTAGCCAGCGCAGGTATCTGTTAGCTGACATAACAGAAATGGCAGCCAGTGTTCTCCTCCAATAACACTGAGCTGTTCCAATGATGTTACGTTAGTGGCAGATCGAAAAGATGCAGTGGCTCGGAGGAACCATGCGGTAGCCTTCACCCTCCCAGTGTTAGTGGTATTGTGTGGAAGTAGATATTCGCATATTCAGAACGCAGCTGCTAGGTTAGTCTTAAACGTTCCTAAGTTCACTCACACCACACCCTTACTAAGGAACCTTCACTGGCTCCCTGTAGCTGCTCGCATTAAGTT
>JBBIGA010000132.1:12539321-12552141 GCA_037576975.1 Alestes dentex | reverse complement strand
TATATATATATATATATATATATATGTGTGTGTGTGTGTGTGTGTTTGTGTGTGTATGTATATGAGGCCATGAGGTGTCTCAGATCATATTTTTGTTTCATACCTGGATGTCGTTGTGTGGGTTCCAGTCGGAGTCATAGATGATAACTGTATCAGCGGTTGCCAGATTGATCCCCAATCCCCCAGCCCGTGTGGACAGCAGGAAGCAGAACTGCTGCGCTCCAGGAGCTGCACACAGAAAGCAGCCAATCAGTGTTAATGTGTTAATGCACTAACGAGTGGGAGGCTGCCCCCTGGTGGAGGGAACCCTCACTTTCTAAGCTGCAGGCTTACCATTAAAGCGATCGATGGCCTCCTGCCGCAGTCCCCCTGTGATGCCCCCATCAATGCGCTCGTATTTATAGCCTTCAAACTCCAGAAAATCCTCTAACAGGTCCAGCATCTTAGTCATCTGAAACAGCGTCCACAGGGAGGAGACGTTTATCTCAACAGGCAGACAGATTTATATGTGGATAACAATTAACATTTTAAAGGCACACTTTTCAGCCTAATCTCTGTCAGCTGCGTATGATGAAGTACCACAGACAGTCACTTCAGTGCCAAAATAGACACAGACTTAAAGCACTTGCAATAGAAACCAATGGACAGCTATAGCTTATATTAAGAGTTTGTTTCACGTCAAATCAAGTTCAATATTCAGTTCCAGTCCCTCACTCTAATAACTACATTCACTTACAGGGTGAACAAAGGGTGTAGTCTGATGTACTTTTTGAGAGTAGCATATAAATGTGTAGTGTAATAGAAACTACAGAACAATTTACAGCAGTTACTGAATAACAAGCCTTAAAGGAGTAATACAGTGCTTTTTATCACTATATCACTACTAATATCTGCATTTGTGGCATATGGTCATATACAACAGATAATTTCAAATCTTTGTATTACCTCTATGAGTGAAATTACATAAAACCTGTTGGCTCGCAGCATAATTTCAGTAATTTCAGTAGAAGCCACATTTATAACAAATCTCTGGCTCTGTTATAAATGTGTTCCCAATCCAGCACATAACGATTAGGCGGAAAAACACTTTACTTTTAAAACAAATGACAAAATAACAAAAGTTACCAGCATAAGAACCTACTTTAGAGCCCCTATAACAAAAGAAAAGACTTAAGTTGTCTATTCCATAGTGGGAAACAGGGCAAAATGACTTAAGAGAATGTGCCTTTTTCTTTTGCCCCCTCTAAGCATCCGAGATCCACTAACATCAATATGCAGATTTATGCGCAAGATCCCGCGAAAGGACAAGGGTGGTGAAATGAAAAGTCAAATCAGAGAGAAAAAAAAAGACACAGCCGCTTTAAACACCACATCCCGCATCAGATTAATGCACACTGTGATTACGCACACAGTCTAATAGAAAACATATCAGAGGGATAAACAGCACGGTGGAGATAAATATAGCAGCAGCCTTTCAATTTGTCATCTCCCATTTGAAAAGATAAATGTACTCCATTCTCGTTTCCCATTCAAGCCCTACCCTGTAATTAATCTTCAGCTCAAAATAAGAGATAGGTGGCGGATGTAAACTGCTTTATTGTTATTCCGCCTTCGTTAATGACCTGGGAGAAAATAAGGACTCGGTGCCCTTCGTCTTTGAGCTTCTTCAGCATCTTCTGAAGCAGAGTGAGTTTGCCGGAGGACTTCACCAGTAGGTTGCCGTCATAAGAGCCATTGGGTAGCACCGGCGCCTCCTGTGAACAAATTTACACAGCAGGGGAAGCATTTCAGTTCAGCATCTGGGAAGAGCAAAAATCGAAGCGACAGTTTAATAAAAGTCGAATTTACACAATCCCCTGTAGTTTTGAACAAGAGGCTAATGTAGCTATTAAGTCATTTTAACAAGGACGTTCATACCTCAGAAATTAGTATAGTGCATGTGTTAGTCATGACACACTTGCATTACATCCACTAACATCCACTATATGGACAAAAGTATTGGGACTTCAGATCATTGCACCAACAGGGACTTTAATGACATTGCGTTTAAACACATAGAGTTTAATATGGTGTTGGTCCCCCTTGGCCGCTATAACAGCTTCCACGCTTCTTGGAAGGCTTTCCACAAGATTTTGGAGTTTCTTTCTGTCCATTCAGTCTGTAGAGCATGTATGAGGTCAGGCACTGATGTTGGATGTCCTGGCTCGTGATTTCCGTTGAGGTGTTGGATGGGGTTGAGGTCAGGGCTCTGTGCGGACCAGTCAAGTTCTTCCACTCCAAACTCATTCAGCCATGTCTTTATGGACCTTGTTTTGTGCACTGGGACACAGTCATGCTGGAATAGAAAAGGTTCTTCCCCAAACTGTGTCCAAAAAGTTGGAAGCATGGCGTTGTCCGAAATGCCTTGGTATGCTGAAGCAGTGGAAGTAAGAGGCCACCTGAATTGAATAATTAAGGGGTGTATCCCCATACATTTGGCCATATAGTGTCTGCATAGTTTACTGTGTGTCACACAGTGTCAAAAACCAGATAAGCAAGTGCATCTAAGAGTACTCAGCAAGTGTGAGATGATTCAGGCATGCAGTTTGCGCAATATAAACTAACCTACACAAGCTTCCATTACTTGTTAGCTACGTTGGCCTTGTAGTTCCAGCACAAAACAAAAGAAGCAAACTTCAGCCCCCCAACATGTCTTGGGTGATCCACTGCAACATGTCTTGGGGTGAGGGGGAAAACTTTGTAAATCTGATTTGTTGCCGAATTCTTTCACTTCAAATGAGAAAGTAAACACGTTCTAACACACCCAGCAGCCACAACGGACCAAAGATGCCCTTAATACAGATTATGCAACAGACGTATAAAAGAAGTCCTTGTTCTGTGAATGTTAAAACACTGGAGGTTTGTATTTTTTAGCCCAATCCCTGTAGACAGAGAAAAACAAGAGTGTTTTCGGCGAGCTGCGCTTTTAAACTGCTGTTATATAACTCGGCCTGATAGTGAGCTAAAAATACAGGATGGTTTTCTGTTTGCAAAGGTGTAAATTGAGGTCAGCGTACTCATACACACTGTCCCTCTTTTGTTAACGTCTACTGTCCTGAAATTTAAACTGCCTGTCAAAATTTTGGAAACCCTTTGTACCCTCTTGAAATTTTCCAAATAAAGACAGATCCATTTTCTCAACAGTTTACTCTTCACTACTCTTGGGGCTGGGGGCGGGGGGTGGTCCATCCTACCCAGAGAGAGAGAGAGAGGACAAATTATGGACTCCTTATGGTGTATTTTCACTGTGACATTTAAATTAAGTAAGAAAAAGAATTTAGTGAATGTTAGCATAAATAGCTACACTACACGGACAAAAGTATTGGGACACTGTTTTTCAGGGTTCGGGCTAGGCCCCCTACTTCCAGCGAAGGCCAGTCTTAATGCTTCTGCAAATTTGTGGACACAGTTTGGGGAAGAATCTTTTTTATTCCAGCGTGACTGTGTCCCAGTGCACAAAACGAGGTCCATAAAGACATGGCTGGATGAGTTTGGTGTGGAAGAAGCTGATATTTGGGGGCTCTACAGAATAAATGATCTACAGAATTAATGCTCTACAGAAAGAATGGGCACATATTACCACAGAAACTCAAAAATCTTATGCAAAGCCTTCCAAGAAGAGTGGAAGCTGTTATAGCTGCAACAGGACTATATATTTGAGTGCAATGTCATTAAAGTCCCTGTTGGTGTAATGGTCAAACGTCCAAATACTTTTGTCCATATAGTGTATATTGAGTCCTTTACACCACCTTTATAAAGTGGCTCAGAACTGTCCTTTCAACAACAGTGCATTCCACACATGGAAAGAAGGAAAGCAGGAAAGGGTCTTGTTTGGTATGAAGAGCAGGTTGGGCCTGGGATGTTTTCTTTCGTCAAAATATTGTTATACACTGTGAAATACTGTTATACAGTGTCACTCTTTTGGTGGTTTGTTGATGAATGTTAAGATGCACAGAAGCCTGTTTAAAGGTTCACTCGTTTATGTTTTTTTCTGAAAAACCTTCCGTTGGAACATTCTGTTGTCAATAAATGACTTAATTACCGATATAAGAAATAATGACAGCCCTAATCAAAAGCATTTTGAAAAGGTAGCTGCAGGCACACACACTCACCACAGCAGCCACTGGGAACAGGTAGGGGTGGTTGCAGCATTTCTTCAGGTCCATCATGATGTTGAGCAGAGAAACCTGGTTCCCTCCTCCTTTAGAGTTCAGCGCCTCAAAGTTCCGCGTCAGTATGAACTTGTAGTACTTCCTGTGTGGGAGAAGAACGATACAGCTCCAAAGTTTGGGCGTTATGGTACACAACTGCAAGCAAATAGGTCAGAAACTTCAGAGCTTCTTCTCTTTAAATCACAGTAGGATACAACAACAGTAACCTCTATATTTATTAAGTGGTTCATCACTACAGAGACTAAGTAATGCCCTGGTTAAACAGATAGTTCAGCACCAAATTCCCACAATTTTCCTCATATCCCAAATGCACTCAGTGAAGTCATGCTCAGGGTCTGAGGTCTGCTTCTTTACTTGAGCTACAGCTATAACAGCCGTACAAACTTCAGTCATCACGTGCATGTCACAATCAAATCGTTCTTCTTTTGTAATTATTACAGCTGGTCCTCGAGTCACGCCACAGATCCGTTCCTTCGACAGTGACGTAACCCGAATTTTGGTGTAAGTTGAAACACGCCCTAGCCTGAGTCACTTACGGATCTTTACACAGTTGTAAAATCATACAAACACAACTAAGCAACAGAAAAAGGAGAAGGAAAACTCCCTCACTTACTACGTATTCGCAACCAAACTAGTTCGGCCCTGTAGTGCGTAAGTACGAGACTAATAGTGTAAGTCGCACTGCAAAAACTCCTGATCTGACCAAATCTTATTTCTAGCCTAAAAAGTCTTAAAACAATCTTAATAATCTTACAAATCTGCTCTTATACAGTATATTATTCTCAAAACAAGATAAAGAAGACTTTTTAGGCTAGAAATAAGATTGCAAGTCTTGGTTAGATCAGGAGTTTTTGCAGTGCGCGTGGGAGTGGGAGCGAGCGTTGTAAACTCGAAACGTCCTATGCCGGGACCTCAAGGACCTCCTGTATTCTTATTTATACGGTGAGTTTTGGGGACGCTTCTCGGAGGCCGGCAACTTTTCTGGGCGGTAAGAGCAGTAGTGTGACAGACTAAGTTAGCCATCTGTTTCGAGTTTTTAGTCTCAGTGCCCGAACCTATAGGGCCCTAAAAGAGCCCCCTTCTCTTTTTATCCGTGCTGGCCAAAAAATAGACTTCTGTGAGCGCTGGAGCAAAATCAAACACTTTACTTGTCTATGCGGGATTGACACTGCATGACAGAGGGGCTCTTGGAGGGTCCAGGACAGTTCGGTGATTTCCCTGCACAAACACACTTCAATCAACTCACCTATTAATTGCCAGGTTTAGTGGGTGTGTTTGCAGGAAGGAACCAAACTGTGCTGGACACTCCAGGACCCGAGCTGGGCATCCCTGCAGTATAACTCATACTCCTATCCATCATTTGTGCTATTAGTGCTTCACTTAACTGTACGTTACTTATCTATAGTTTTTATACCCCAGATTTTGTGTATATAGCATAGTGTATTTCACACTGAATTTTTTTCTACAGATTTTTATTGGATTTATTTAGACTTTATATTTTATATTGTTTGTCTCTCTGTGTGTCTGTGCCATTATAACACAAGCAATTTCCTCCAGCATCAATACAGCTTTCTGGTTCTGATTCTGATAACATATAGTGAATTTTGCAAAAAGCACACCGCATAGCTGAAAGCAGTAGCAGTAGCCACCTTAAAGCCTACTGTTTGTCTGTACTTGCACTCATAGCTCCAGTTCACAGTTATAGATGCAAACATAAGACACCAAACACTTCTTAGGCCATATTCCACACGCACACGGGTATTTCTGAAGACTGCGGGTTTTTTGGGTCAGCAAAAACAAACGTTTTTGAAAACTCCGGCCAAAGTGGCGATTTCTGAAAATTCAGTTTCTGCGTTTACGTGTGAACAAGAAAAAAAATCGGACGTTTCACGTCATACTGTGTGTCACTCATGTGACGTCACAGTATTTGCCGTGTTTACATTAGATTTTCATCTACAGTGCCCAACGTTTACAAAGTACTACTGCTCTCAACCCTTTTTAGAAGTTCTGGCATGTTTATACTCATGTGCGGAGTTATTGTCCATCCAGTATAAAGGACATAGGCCGCAGAGTCTATGCTATTATATTCAGAGGATGCTATTATATTCAACACAGACACCGGGTGTGTCTGAAATTGCGCAGTTACGTGAGTGCACTGGAATGTAGTGCATAGTGTGCACTGAGCACTTCCTTCTGTAGTGCACACTGCCGTGGGTAAGCGTTGTTGCAAATGGAACACTGACGTTTTGCACTTAGCGGAAGCGACGCGCTGACATTTGATCGCGATTCTCCAGCCTTACACAATGAATTTCCTCGTATATTTATTTGCTTTTGTTTACCCCCTACTCCACCCCACGTGGAAACTACATCGCATCCAACGTCGACATAGCATTATTCAACTCTGAAAACTTGTCAAAAGTCCCTCCCCTTCCGCTACGTAGTCAAAATGGCGATGGAGTAGTGTCCATCGTTCCGCACTGCATATTTTGGCCGTTATTAGTGCACCATCCGGGTACTTTCAATGCAATGAGTGTTAGCTTGGTTGTCAGTGTGAACGCACTATGCACTAAAACAGTGTTCGAAGTGTGCAAGTGCGCGATTTCAGACACACTCAACGTCCCCCCTCCAAGGCTTCTGATTGGTCACCAGTGCTATACGGTTTAAGGTTATATCGCCACCTGTTGCATTGGCATGCTTTTGACAGCGTTTTCTGCGATTGCGTATGGACGAAGATATTTTGGAAACCGTGCTCGTGTGGACATGGCCTTGTCTGACTGTATCTGCACCAAACTGAGATACGGTATAAATGAGATTTTTCAGTCAACTCAAGCTATAAGAAAAGCACTGCAAAGAGATGAAGGGGAGAAACAAACCCACTTCTGCATTGGACTGAGCTCCACTCGGACAATAAGCTCTGTCTTTGCCGGCATGTTTTTGAAGACGTCCGCCTTTAACCTCCTGAGCATGTGCGGCCCCAGCAGGTCGTGCAGCTTCTTTATCTGGTCTTCCTTAGAAATGTCTGCAAACTCCTCCAGAAAGCCCTCCAGATTACTGCAAGGTTACAGTAGACACAGTATGAATGGTTAACATAAATATAGTATATGCACATAAGTATATGCACTATGTGTAACACACTCTAACATGGTGCTACAATATAAGTATACAATAGAAGAATGATCCACCTTCCAAATAATATCTCTTTAGTGGTGGTCCTGTATGGAGGGCTAGGAGTGCCAATATAAAATATATAAATATGCCAATAATTAAATAATTAAACGTGTCATTAATTGTTTAAAATGGGAAATATAACAATAAATAATTACTTAAATGTGTCATTAAATATTTCAAATGGGAAATAAGAAACACCATTAATTAAACGTGGCTTTAATTATTTAAAATGGGAAACAAAAATATAATTAATTAAATGTGTCATTAATTATTTAAAATGGGAAATAAAAACATAATGACTTAAATGTGTCATTAGCTATTTAAAATTGGAAATAAAAACATTGTTAATTAATTAAATGTGTGAATATATAAATATTTAACGACACATTTAAGTAATTATTTATCGTTATATTTCCCATTTTAAACAATTAATGACACGTACAATTATTTAATTATTGACATATTTATATATTTAATATTGGCACTCCTAACCCTCCATAGTCCTGTAGTGGCTCTTTTAATTAATGAACCGAGTAAGGACCAATTTATGCAGAGAAACAGATGGATTAAAATCTGTAGATGTCCAAAATGCTCCTACAATTGTTTGGAAAAAGTCTGTGCTCTAATGTGCACCCACAGTTGTCCATGCCTTGAAACATCCCTGCATGCACATGTAAACATGTAAAGATGATATCAATAGCAAATTCAAAACAGGTCGTTTCTTTCGGTAGATTCCATTTATGGAATCCATTTATGGCACTTTTACCAGTTTTGGGCCCTTCAAACATGAGCAACAGAAGTGACAGACAAATTCTAAACACATTCACTTTTAAGTTTTATTGACATTTTCATTATTTCTGCATACAAAACTGTAGAAGCAGTGTTTTTTTTTTTATACTACAGGTGATTTTCCTGAGATGAGCATTGCTCACTAATTATGTGTGAACCACGCTCTGTGTGTCTTCTTACTTGAAGCGCTCTGGGGTGAGGAAGTTAAGGAGGTGGAACAACTCTTCTAGATTGTTCTGCAGTGGCGTTCCAGTGAGGAGTAGCTTGTAGTAGATCTTATAGCCATTCAGAATTCTGAAAAACTGAAATGAAGACAGCATACGATCGGAATAATTTTGAGCACCCACTAAGCCCACTCAGTAATATTGGCTAGAAACAGCTATGGTGAAGTCATTTGTTCGTGATTATGAACATTTTTAGAGGAAACAGCATGTCCCATAGACTCAGAAAGCAAATAAGCAAGTCTTGTAGCTCCAATGTGAGACTAAGGAAGCAGCCCAGTCACTCATATCAAGTTATCATACGTAGTTCAGTTCCAACGTTACTTGACCAGTCTTTGCTCCACCGACAAATGCTGTTTTTTAACTATTAATGCTTTACTCTAGTTTCCTCTTAGGTCATATTTAAAAACTGCATTCTTCTTTAACCAAGAAAGGAGATCACATTACTCCAATTCTTAGGTGTTTGTCTCCCAGGTCGGTACAGAATTGATTTTAAAAATATTCAAAATAGTCACTCAATGGTTTGGACCCTAAATACATCTCTGAGAACGTTGAAGTATGTTCTTACGAGGTGGGTCTCTTAGTTCTGCACCACTACTCATCTAGTGGTGAAAAGAGCTGAAACTAAACCTGGTGAAACGGTGTTTATTCACTATACTGTCCAACCAACTGCCCATCAGTATCAAACTACAAGCACAAGCAGTCCTGGGATTCAAACCCACAACTATCTGATCACAAGAACAACTACCCAAAACTAAGCCACCGGACGCCCCAAGGAGAAGTATTACAAACGAAACAATGAAATGCAATTTTATCGTTGAAGGATCTTCCTCAGACGGCAAATAACATGGAAAAGCGTTTTAATAAACAGTGAACACCACAACAGTCTTTGTACCTTAGATTGGTTGTTCTTCAGTCTGTGGGCTTCATCCACCACAAGACAGGCCCAGGTTATGGAGCCCAGGATGGCCTGGTCAATGGTGATCAGCTCATATGAGGTCAGCAGAACGTGAAACTTCACAGGAGTGTCCTTCTATGAAGATCAAATAACCACAGCACCCAGATGACTACATGCATACTGAACATGATCCATCTGAAACACTAGCGGCAGGTAAACCCACATTGTTGTTTTTAACCCCAAAAAGCCAACGCAACAATAATAAAGCATGGAGTAATTTTACATGTACTGTTTCTCACTCTTTTATACAATTCAGGAATCCCATAGAAAGTGTTAATTGTACACTTTCTATCAATGCCATTTCTAGCAGTACAATAGAATTAGAGAAATTTTACACCAATCAGCCATAACATTAAAACCATTGTGTAGGTCCCCCTCATGCTGCCAAAACAGCTCGGACCTGCTTTGGTACGGACTCAACAAGACCTCTGAAAGTGTGCTGGAGTATCTGGCACCAAGATGTTAACAGTGGATCATTAAAGTCAGGGAAGTTACAAAGAGAGACTTGTTTGTCCAGGACATCTCAAAAATGCTTGACCACACTAAGGTCTGGATCATTTGGAGGCCAAGTCACCACTTTAAACTCTTTGTCATGACCCTGAATCCATTTCTAGACAATTCTGCAGTGTGGCAGGGCACATTTTCCTGCCGAGAGAGACATCTGCCAGGGATTACAGTTGCCATGAAGGGGAGGGTGCTTGGTCTGCAGCAGTGTTCAGGTAGGCGCTACGTGTCAAAGTAACATTCACAGGAATGCCAGGAGCCAATATATCCTAGCAGAACATTGCCCAGAGCATCACACGGCCTCTGCCGCACTGCCTTCTTCACATCCTGGTGACATCTCTTCCCCAAGTAAGCAATGCACACATGACATAAAAGAAACAGTGTACAGTGTACGCAATCATCATGGACACTCTGACCGGTCTGCGTCTACGCTGAACCATGCTCCAGCAAGCTGCAAACTCAACAATCTGTCAATGCTATTCCTCTCAGCCATCAGGGGTTTCATTTTACGGCTGACTGGAGTAAAATTGACGAAAGCTACACACTATTATTCCATTTGTTGGCAAACTCTACGACACCAAAACAAACAAAATTGCAGACCTGTACTGTCTACAGAATGTAAAGCATGATGAATGATGTTATATTTAAATAGATGAGCAAACAAACCTTGAAAGATTAGGATTCCTCTAAAGGTTATAAAGGATTAATCTAAACCTAATCTGATCTTTTACCTTCATCCGGAAAACCTTGCGTCCAGATTTGACCGCACTGTCTTCAAAGGTGAACTCGTTCTCCCGTATGACAGCGCGGCTGTCTTTGTCTCCTGTGTACGTCACCACGTAGAAGTCCGGTGCCCACATCTCAAACTCTCTCTCCCAGTTGATAATGGTGGATAGTGGGGCGCTGACCAGAAAAGGGCCCTTAGAATGACCCTAAAGAGACAAAAACAGTTGGGCACAAACTCTAAATTAATTTAATTTACAGTAATGAAAATACAGGGCTTTCAGAAGAACAAAACGATAAACACAAGAAACACAGAAATGAATAAGGTTCTCGGATTGGCTATTTTCAAACCTCCCGCCTTTGGGTGCGGCGGTATTTCACCATACCAAGACGCGCTTTCTTTGTGTTTTATGGACAGTACAAAAACATTTATAGTTATATTTTATATGGAAATGTAGCTGGATTTATGTTCATATTTATGTTACAAGATGTTATATTTTTCTTAATAATTTTGCACTAAAATGCAGGAAAAAAAGCTGGGACGTCTGGGCCTCATCCGTCACGGCCCCTCGTCCTCATGCAGGGTTTATGTTTGGGCGCAGTGCTTAGCAACCCAGCACGAGGACGAGGGGGCATGGCGGACGAGGCTCGGACGTCACAAAAGCAAAAAAAGCGGAGGATCTCTGCAGTTTCCGCGTTACTGCAGGGGTTTCAGCGAACAATTATTATTTCGGTTCTCAGAAAAAATACGCGAGAGACTGAAGTCGCGACTGTTGAACCACATATAAGCTGGGGTTTACTGTACAGAATAAAACTGTAATGTGCAGTTTAATAATGAAAATATCAATATTTATCAATAGATTCATGCCATTTAAAAAAATGCTTATGCTCCCAGGTTATTATAACACATACTGTAATCTACTCTTCTATTCCCACAGTTCCCTTGCACCCAAGCTAGTCGCAATCAGTGTACTTGAAGAGCACTAGTATGAAGGCTGAAGGACAACTAATTGAGTGCTAATTGAATGGATGACCCTAATGAAGTAACTACCTCTTTGTAGAGGGAGTAGAGGAACACTATAGTCTGGACAGTTTTCCCCAGGCCCATCTCATCAGCCAGGATGGTGTCGGTGCCCTGAGCCCAGGAGAAGCGCAGCCAGTTCAGTCCCTCCAGCTGATACGGATGCAACGTTCCTCCCGTGGCATTGATGTACCACGGCTGCTGGTCGAACTTGATAGTGGGCTGCGAAACATTATGGAGGGTTTGCTTAAGCAATCACGGCTTCTAATTGACCAGACTTATTATAAACGATAGAGTATTGCTACCTGGAGAAATTAAATGACCCGTAACTCACATCCACAACTGGAGTTTCAGGAGGAGCATCTCTCCTCTTCACTTCTTCTTTGGGTCTCTTTCCTTTTCTCACCACAAGGGGGCGATGGTCCTCGCCAAGCATCTGCTCTCTTAACACAGTCCCAGTTAGTAATTATTAGGTGTTTTTAGAGAATGGGAGCATGCAAGTGTTTATTCTTTATTGGTGGTCTGCAAGTAATGTTGATCATAGTGACATTCAACGATTATGTCTAAATAATAAGGCCCCTGCCCCTAAGATAAGCATAAGGGAGGGGTTGTGCATGATGGTAAAACAAAATGAATATACCTGTGGTCCCAATAGGCCTGTTTAAAGTTCTCGTAGTCTGGAACATCAAAGTCATCCACCTCCCAGGTGCACTGGTCATATGGTAGGTCTCTCCATTTGATCAGGTAATGAATGTCTCCGTCCTTATCAAAACTGGAGTACACCATATGCAGACGGCAGATCACAATTATAAACATAAATGTAGTGTGCCACAACTTGATTCCTCATATTAACACAATATACATATCCACAAGAATGGTTTGGGGTAGTGAGACCAGCTATGTTGTTTGGTTTGATGGTTTGTAGACAGTGGCACTGACGAAAATAGAGGAAGCAGAGCTGGAGGTGACGGAGCTGAAAATGTAAAGACTTCCACTGGGAGTGATGTGGAAGGACAGGAATGAGTTTATGAGAGGAACAGCTTGAGTTCTTTTGGAGGAAAAGTCAGATAGGCGTTGGTTTGGACATGTGCTGAGTATGCCGGTAGAAGGATGCTGAGGAGAGACTAAGTGTATTGGGAGAAAGATGATGAGGAGAGACTCTGAGTGTGTTGGGAGAAGGATGTTGAGGAGAGACTCTGAGTGTGTTGGGAGGAGGATGTTGAGG
>JBBIGA010000132.1:12527037-12539221 GCA_037576975.1 Alestes dentex | reverse complement strand
ATGCTGAGGAGAGACTCTGAGTGTGTTGGGAGGAGGATGCTGAGGATGGAGCTGCAGGGAAGAGGAGAAGAGGAAGGTCTAGCAGGAGGTTTATGGATGTGGTGAGGGAGGACATGCAGGCAGTTGGTGTGAGAGAGGAAGATGCAGAGGACAGAAGAAAATGGAGACGGTTGATCCGTTGTGGCAACCCGTGATCAGGAGCGGCCAAAAGTAGAAGATAAATAGCCCACAAGAACTACTAGATACAAAGAATAACTAGAAAACAACCTTTCTAACCGAATTAACAGTTTCCTTACATGGAGTGCGCGGCATGTAACGAGGTATCAAAGAGTTTTAAGGCACAAAAAGGCAAAGATACAGGTTATTTGCAAGCATTACCGACCTGTGGTTGAGGATCCTATGAATGATCATCCACTCAGGTTTGATGCCATAGCGGTAAAAACGTTCTTCCATGGCAGCGTACTGGGGGTCTTTACTTTTCCTCTTCTCATTGTTGATCTCCTCCTCCCCAGAGCCGTAGTCATATGGTGGGGGCTCGTCCATGTCGTTCTTTCTCTGGTAGTTTCTGTACATCACTGTGTGGTACAGCTCCAGCTACAAATACAGAGTTAGAACAACCCTCAGAAGGAGACAAATTGTCTAAACGAAGTCTAAATTACCAATATTTAGGGCCTGAGTGTTTATGGCTGGTCCTGCAGGGCCAATGTCCAGCACAGTTTGGAGATTTCCCTGCCTTTCTCCCTGTCTGGGCAGGGAAATCACCAAATCGTGCCAAACACTGGCCCTGCAGAACCAGAGCTAAGTGATCTAGGCACCTGATCTAGGCTGCACTCATTCACTTTTCATTTTAGAGGTACAACATTCATCTGCATTTAACATGCATGTTTATTATTTGCCATTTTAAAGCTTTTCTGTCTTGATTTTAATTGTACAGCTCTACATTGCTCTAACTGTTCCAACTATAAAAGTCATCCAACAGAAAAAGCCCTGCTGTACAAGTCCTATAATAAAATAAACCTCAACAATCCACAGCCCCTAGCTGTTAGAGGGTTGGTGTGTGCATAGCCCCCATGCCACCCCCAACCCCCCCCCCCAAATCCACTTTACTCTGGTAGGAGAAACTCAGATGTGAGGTTTTTACAGTGGGTTCCATGAAAGATGGTAAAAGAGAGACTCTCTGAAGAGGGTCATAATGTTTTTTTTTTATTTCTGCACCGTTTCAAACGCTTCAGATGTTTTATTATACTGTGTTGTAGTCGTTACACACTTAAGAGAATCCGCTAAATGAGCAAAGCCTGTTCTAGACAGTAAAAGTGCATGCACTACATGCAGTTAAATCAAAATAGCCCCTTTTTCCAATAAAATACAGGAATATAGTTGTAGGCTAACATTTTAGGTTAGACAACCCCCAAATGGTCTGAATCAGTATATGGACCATACACTATACAGACAAAAGTACTGGGACACACCTCTACATCATTGAATTCAGGTGGCCCCTTACTTCTAGGGAAGGGCAATTTTAATGCTTCATTATACCAAGACTTTTTGGACAACACCATGCTTCCAACTTTGTGGACACAGTTTGGGGAAGAACCTTTTCTATTCCAGCATGACTGGGCCCCAGTGCACAGAGCGAGCTCCATAAAGACACGGCTGGATGAGTTCAGTGTGGAAGAACATGACTGGCCCACACAGAGCCCTGACCTCAACCTCATCCAACACCTTTGAGATGAACTGGAATGGAGACCATGAGCCGGGCCTTCTCGTCCGACCTCATAAATGTTTGACAGAATGAATGGGCAGAATAAATGCTTGACGGAACAAATGGGAAATTCGTGGAAAGCCTTCCAAGAAGAGTGGAAGCTGTTATAGCTGCAAAATTCCATGTTAAAGTCTGTGTATTTGAAAGCAATGTCCCTGTTCAGGTGTCCCAATACTTTTGTCCATATAGTGTAAGTGGGTGATGGGAGCCAAGAAACAGGAAATATTTCCCCAAAAAAGTAGTCTCACCTGTAACTCATTGACCCACGAACAGTGCCAGTAGGACAGTCCAGCCCACTTAACGAACAGTAGCCTCTCCGGCCGGCCCTTTAGTGGAGGCTTGGCAACAGGTTCCAGCTTCTCTCCATCTTGGGCGGGAGGAACTTCAGGAGGTAATGGAGGATCCCCCCACATCCAGTGCAGAATCCTCTGAACTTTCCCTTTAAGAGGGGGACACTGGGGAAGGACAAGGGAGGCAACACAGTTACATCATTTCAACAATTTTCGAGCAATAAAAATGTCAATGGAAGGTTCTGTTAACTGATTGCCTCGTTAAAATGCGCTGGACGTCAAGACATACTAAAGTCATGTTAAACATATGAGACTTCTTTCTCACAATGCCTTTTCAATATGAGAGGTGAGGCATATAGGAACATTTACAATTATTCTATGGATTCGGTAGTTTGTTCAAAACTCAAAAAACGAAATTATCCAGCTCTTGGATGGCATAGCACCCAAAACCTCACATAAAAACATTATTAATAATGATTAATAATCATTTAAAATACACAAAATAGACTACTATAACTGGCAGAACCATTTACACAGAATATGGAAGTTTAATAATTAAAACAACAAATAGAATAAATAGAAATTATTTTATTATATATTATTATTTCTAAGATGTAATCATGTATTTTGAGAATAATACATCAAATCATCACGTATTGATTGAATCATCACCTTCACTAGCAAACAAAGTACCTTTCGTTTAAGTTTGGGAAGCCCAAACCCTCTGAAATATTTTGGAAGAACAGAAAGGAGCATAAAAACAAACATTTGTTTATTTATACATGCCAGCTGTCCTTTAGATTGCATAATATTTAACGTAAAAGGGACTAATAGAACCACTGCAAACATTTCATTTAAATTACAGATTTTGGCCCAAATGAGGATTCAACACTGGCACTGCAATTTTGTCCAATACTAAGTTCACTCTGTGTCTAGGGACGTGTCCTGTTTTTCGTCTTCATTTCAGACATACAAGCGTTTGTCACGACAGCAACAACGTACAGGAAGTAGTGCATTTACGATTCTTTTACTACTCCTTACTTAAAGATCCGGCACTTAGAACTTTCATCTGGCGCCACTATTCTGAAGCTGGAGTGTTTCCTCAAATACCTCCAAATGAATGAATGAATGTAACACAGTACGTTTCCTCACCATGCACCGTGGACACAGCCACTCTCCGTTGGGGATCTCAGGAAGGGGTGGGTTGAGGCAGTGGATGTGATAGGAGGAGGGACACGTATCACAGCACAGCAGCTCGCCTCCGTCCTTACACACTCGACAGAACTCCATGTGGTCATCCTCTTCCTCGCCTGCAGCATCCTCCTCCTCTTCGTCATCGTCTTTGGCCTCCCACTGGATGCCCTCCTTCTCCTGAAGGATGACATGAGCTTTTACTGAATTGCAATATCTTGTACTTTTAGCACTAGGAACAACACCAGATTAAACTGTGGGGTGGGACTGACCCAGACCGGGAAAAGTCTGGGAAAATAAAAACAAACGGGTATTAAAACACAACGAAAATTGTAAGCATGCTTAAGTCTTCTACGGAAATGAATTAGGTTTGAAGTTTGAAGGCAATTCAGTCATTTCCTGTTTCCAGCTGGCTAATGAAGTGTCCCCCCATCACACAATACAACCAACACTGAAAGGGTGAGGAAACAGCATGTTCTGCAGAAACAACATCACTGAACACCTCAATACGTTCGGAGGAGAACACTAACCGCCAGTTCTATTACACTACCTGTCAAAAGTTTGGACACACCTTCTCAATCAACGATTTCCTTAGGTTTTATTATTGGCTACACTGCAGATTAATGAAAACATCACCTACTGCTCTGCACACTCACTTTTTGCATTATTACAATCACATTCATGAGGTTTCGACCTGGAATGGTATGTAATTAACAGGCGTTCTTCGTCAAGAGTTCATTCGTGGAATTTCTTGCCTTCTTAATGTGTTTGGAACCATCAGTTGTGATGGTCGGGTCGGTACACAGTGAGTGATCCTGTTCCACTACGGTTCTACTCCACATTATGGCAAGAACCACTTAACTAAGTAAAAAGAAACAACAGTCCATCATTACCTAATTACACAACATATTCTGGTTTGTTTAACTCTTTTTGGTTTACTGCATTATTCCATGTGTTCCCTCATCATTTTGTTTGTTTTTAATATTAATCTACAATGTAGAAACTAATAAAAACCAAGAAAAAACACTGAATGAGAAGGTGTGTCCAAACGTTTGACTGGTAGTGTATGTCAGTCAAAAGACCCCAGGGCTGCCTGGCACCAAGCTGAATCCCACCCAGAGAATGTGAGGCCAATTCTGTTCACCTGAACCCAGGACGACTGTGGCATCGCTGAGGATCAGACTCATGATCTCCAGACGATAGGGCTATGCTCTAGTCAGGGCCCCCCGCATTTTGACTTTATTATTTAATTATTAGCATGAATTATGACATCTATAACAATTACAATAAATTATTATAATTGTGTGTTTTGATTCCGATTGCCAAACTGTACGGTTCCATAGCCTGTGTGTTTATGGCCACACCCTCCACAATGGAAATCCGGCTGCAGGGCTTGATAGCGTTCTGAACCTACTATTTAATCAGGACTACATAAAGCCTGTGTAAGAGGAACAAAATGGACTGTTTCAAGGAGTTCTGGCGATACTCAATACACATAAAACACATAAAAATACTTTGCACATAATGCTAATGAATATGTCAAGAATTTGCCTTATATTCCAGCATTTGAGACAATTAAGATAAGCAGATTCATAAATAAACTGATTCCGAAAAGAGTGTACAGTCCAGGGTAGAGGTCCTCAACCAGCGGGCCATTTGGTACCGGGCTGCATAGAAAGACAGAATAAAATATGTTGTATTGATTATCGAGTCTGAACGATCTTTTATTTTGGAAAAACGCTCGTCTCGGTCACGTGATCCGGTACATCAAAAATGTAGCCCACAAGCTAGAATGAGTGAAAAAAACAAATATCTTTGGGGCGCTTCTTTGGAAAGGGAAAGAGGCCCAAGGAGGAGACGGAAGAAGAAGAAGCCTCCAACTTTCAAAAAAAAGAAAGCTGCATTTAACAGACAATATCAGGATTCCAACTTAAAATACGCGCAGTTCTCTCACTCATTCAGCGGAGTGGTGAGTTGTATTTTTACACACTTTGTTTCCAGTTGTATCTATACCGGTCCGTGAAAAGATTGTTTTACACGGAACTGGTCCGAGGCGCAAAAAAGGTTGCGGACCGCTGGTCTAGGGTGTACGGAGTGCTTGGTACTTTCATGCTCTAAATAACACATGTTCATATGCTTCCAGTCCATATGCAGTTTTAGTTTTTTCCTTTTTTTTCCCCCCTATTTTTTAATCCTGTAAATCCAAAAGCTCTGTTGGATCAGGCCAGCAGTCAAGCGACTGTTTCTCTGCGTTTCTGTAAAAGTGAAGTCCAGTGCAGGTCACTCACGCAGTGGGGGCAGCTCCACTTCCCCTCGGGGGCTTTCTCCAGCTCCGGGTCGAGACACACCAGGTGATAGGCTCTGGGGCAGGTGTCACAAAGAATTATCTCCCCTCCCTGCTGACACACCTCGCAGTAATCCTGATGATCCGTCTCATATCCGTCTCCATCCTCTCCTAGCGGTGTCAAACCAAGAGCAAATCTCTGACCACAAAACCATTTCCTTATGACTCTTTAGGAAACGATTCACCACACTTTGAGATCATATCATATATATAAATATATAAATATAAAAATTAACTGATAGCACTAGCAAAACTGGATAAAAATACAATACAAAGCACAGAAGGCATATATGTATATGCCACGAAAATGAATGATTTTTTTTTTTATTAATGCATTTTACTCCCCCCCCAAAAAAAATCCATGAGTGAAGTGTTATCTCAAGCCTCCACATGGCTTATATATGTTGTTTGTTGAAAAGTTGCCTGCAATGAGACTTCATTGCTTTACTTGTAAAATGAGGCAATTACCTCATTTTTACAGTGGCAAAAAATACAATTTTTTAAAAACTGGCCCCTCTTAAACATGGAAATACCTAGAAAACAATCCCATTAATAATAGCAACAATGATGGTAACAATAACACACAGGAAGGCTGTAACCAGTGGACTTCTCGCTCAAAAACAAGTCAAAGTCCTCAGCAGCTGTCAGCTCACAAATAAACATCAACAGACAGACAGGCAGCCGAACATTAAACAAACAAGAAAAAATATAATCAACAAGGGAAAAGAGGGGAACGCCTGAAGTGAGGGATCTCTTTACTTTTCCTCTTTTTGCGTCCTCGCCGGGCTTTTTTCTTGGGCGCCCCCGAGGCGTCGGAGCGAACAGAGGCACTGTGGATGCTGACATCATCAAAGTCTGAGAAGTCGTCTAAGAAATCCTCCTCGCTCTGTGAAGTAAAGGGGAAAAAAGGCAACTCAGAGACACAACGTGTTAACTGGAGCTCCTATTTGGGACAGAGTGTGACATTTAACAGACTGCGGAGACGCACTCGCGATAAACACAAAAATAACATCAGACGCCTGTACTGGGCTGATGTCATGTGACCAGAAAACCAGAATAAAACAATCCACCAATTACTGATATTATTAATAGCCATATATTATTGGTCACTGAATAATTATTCCCAATAATAATCACAAGCAAAAGACATTATTAAATGATAATAATTCTAACAAACTATATTTATTATTAATATAATACATATAATATTATTTATTATTAATATTAATTAACTTTTCTTTCACCAAAAAAATTTGTCATGGGTGTCAGAGGAACATAATGGTTGAATATTAAACTGTGGTCGTACACAAACACTATGTGGACAACAGTCTATTCCAGCATGGCTGTGTCCCAGTTCACAAAATGAGCTGAGTTCAGTGTGGAAGAACTTGACTGGTCCACACAGAGCCCTGACCTCAACCCCATCCAGCACCTTTGGGATGAACTGGAACAGAGATTGTGAGCCAGGCCTTCTCATCCAACATCAGTGCCCGACCTCATAAATGCTCTACACAACGAATAGGCACAGATTCTCACAGAAACTCCAAAATCTTGTGGAAAGCCTTCCAAGAAGAGTGGAAGCTGTTATAGCCGCAAAGGGGGACAAACTCCATTTTAAAGTCTCTGTATTTAAATGCAATTTCATTGTCTGTTGGTGTAATGGTCAGGCATCCCAATGCTTTTGCTCATATAGTGTATATTGAGCCCTGGCTCAGACCTGTAACAGAGCATTCTACACATGGAAAGAAAGAAAGCACATTCAGAGTCACGGGAAACGTCCTGCATGTGACTCGGATTAAACTGCGGGAAGCCACTCTTACCGAGGAAGCTTTTTTCCTCTTGCCGCTCTGGCCCGCCTTTGATTTGGGCTTCTTGGCTTTTACTTTCTTTTTCGTGTCCTTCACTGGCTTAGTCTTCTTTTTAGCACCGGGCCCTGAGACACATCCAAACAAGACGCTTTGATGCAAACACACGTCACACTTTTAACAGACTAGTATAAAATACATAATGCACATAATGAGTCCAAACGGAGTAACTGTGGTAGCTGAGCGAAAGAACACAACCATTCCTTAGTTAAAAGGTACTTCTCCTTCTACCTTCCCTCTATTGACCCCATGTTTTAAGATGAGAAAGAACTTTATCTATCCCGAGGGACTAATAATGCCTGATGCATGAAAAAATAAAAAGATAGATGGTAACAATAGTGCAACACAATGACAGGAAGAGGAACACTGGTGTAACAAATAACAATGTAAGACTGACACTGCATGTCAAATGGGCGGGCAAAACCCATTTCCGTGGTTACACAACATAAACATCAATGGTGACATGCTACATCCATTTCTACACGCTAAACAGAGCACCCAGTTTTAATGCTGTGTCTATTTCCACGGTTTCACTACGTCTACTTGCATGGTTGCACTTTTCCATATCCATGTTTACGCTACACTCAATTCCATCATTACACTACACTAACATGCTTATGCTATACTTTTATACTTACATAAAGCTCGTGCCATGGTTACTCCACCCTCATTTCTATGGTTACACTAAACCCATCTCCATTTTATATATTATAACTCATTTTGAAGTTTGTGCTACACTCAGTTCCATCATTAGCAGAAGCAGAAGCAGAAAACAACACGGAGACAGTAACAATATAATATAAAGTCTAAATAAAATCTAAATAAAAGTCTGTAGAAAGAAAAAAGCTCAATATGAAAATGCCCCATGCTACCTCCAGAATTGCTTGGTATAAATACAACACATAAGTAGCACAGCTGAGTGGAAAACTACCGGCACGAATGGTAGTTTGGACTAAGTTATTGCACTTCTTAGAAAATCAGTAGTAATATTAAGTAAGGAAAAAGTCATATTGACCTGAGTAGTGATATTGCACATGAAGACTGTCACACTTATTTAACCATTTATGCTATACTAGTTATCCATAGTTACGCAACTTCCATGTCAGTGGGTCTACACATCTGTCTTCGCGGTCACATGCTACACCTACTGATTACACTACACGAATCTCCATTTTTTATTCTAAAGTTGTTTTGACTCAGTCCCATCCGTCATGTCTCACTTATTTACAAGGTTATGACATACTTGTTTCCATAGTTATGCAACATCCATGTCAATGGTTTCACACGTCCGTCTCCACGGTTACATTACTTTTCAAGGCTACATCCCACCCATTTCTGTGCTTATGCCACACCCGTTTCCATGGTTACGCCCGTCTACATTCTTATGCAGTGTCTGTTTCCAGGGTTATGCTACACCTGTTTCCATGGTTACCCTGCGAGCAGTGAGTTCTTAGACACACACCATTACTGACTGAAAAGTATAACAGTGAAGATGAAAAGGCGGCGAAACAGCTTTAAAAAAATTCAAAGCCTTCAAAGGAGAGATTTGATGAAAGGATAAATCATTCTTCGCAACTTCACAATCCCCTCCAGACTTCCCCACCTCTTTTTTTCCCCCCCACATCCATGACCATAACATCTTGGAGACAATAGTGATCTGATTTCACAGTGTCTCAGACAGACTCCAGCGCCGACCACTCAAGAGGCTCGGGACTCTGATCCTGGAACACTGGCACACAGTGCAACGTCAGTATTGGGAAGACAGAAAAAAAACTCACCCTTCCCCTCTTTGGTTTTGGCTTTTTTGATTGGCCCCGTTGGAGAGAGTTGCTGGATACTACTAAGAGAGATGGGCGGGGCCACGTTGACCGTTTCCACCGCGGCGGCCACAGCAGCAGCCACGGCCGTGGCGGAGGAGCCTTTGAACGGATTGTTGGCACTGAACTCCCGCCACTTGGCTCCTAACACTGTCATCATCTTGGACATGGGGATTTTAGGGTTCTTCTTGGCAATGAGGGGCCTGGTCACAGTTCAGACAGAACACGCAGAGATAAAGCAGCACGAGGGAATTCACGCTCCGTGGCACAACAATGTACTACCTGGAAAACATCTGGATGGTATTTTAACACAAATTCGTTTCGTTTGCCAAGTTTGTTAAACATTCAAAGCAGTTATCCTTGATGTGTCAGTAAATATTCAAGACTCACGTTTCCAGAAACATGCATTATTATCATTACAAAATATTAAATCAATGTAGAAAATGAAAAAAATATGAATTGTACATAAATATATTTATATGTATTTATATATTATAAATATATGCTATATGAATGTACTAATATGTACTATATAATATAGTATATAATTATGATATATAAATATAAACATATATATATATTATAAATATATACTATATTATATAGTACATATTAGTACAATTTATGCATTCATGTATTAATTATATATAACAGAATTCTTATAGCTGGTCTACTATTATATACAATTATGTGCAAAAGTTTGCGTTTATGTCAAATGATAGTTTGATGATTTTATAAGTGAAAAGAGATCTGAAAAGAAACTATAATACAACATTTGTACAAGTTAACCAACAATGACCATTTATTAGATGCATTTCATATATTTAAATAAAGCTACAAAGGTTGGGGCACCTGCAATAAATTATGTTACCTTTTAAACCTCATAGGCTGTCATGCCTCTGAGAAGTTGCCTGACTATCTCAAACTAAAGATAACTATTGGAATGAAAGAGAAAATTATAAAAAGTTAAGACAGATCTGGGAGACCAAGACTAGACCAAATTGTGTCCAAATTGTCATCGTACTGTATCTTACAATTCTTCATTATAATCAATGTAATTAATGGTATAATACCACTACATATACTGCATATAGTACTATCTAACGTTATTATGACTGTTTTTCATGAACTCATTTCTTATTAAAATAAGTACATTTGATCCGAAACCAGGAAAAGATGTAGTTGCTTTACGTGTAGCGGCAGCAGCATCCAAGTAAAGTGAACGGTGTGTACCTTTTCCAGCAGTCAAAACATTTGTGTAGATCTAATAATAATAGATAGTAGATCTAATAATAGGACCTGAGAAACTGGCTGAAAGCCTTGTAGTTGGTAATGGTTTTGTAATCGTCCTCAGAGAAGGCGTACTGCACGTCCTCCAGACCCCACTCCTCCATCAGCTGGCTCGAAGACTTGGGCTCCTGGAGAACAGAGACAGCGCTGAAATCTGCCCAAGCACTCTTTGAAACCAGAGGAACATTTTATGGGCTTACATTGCAATACCTTCATATTGCCGTCATCATCGTCGTCGTCGTCATCGTCGTCATCTTTCTTTCTCCATTTGGCTTTCTTCTCTTTCTTCTCTTTGGGCTTCTTCTTCTTCTTCTTCAGCGTGCCGTAGCTGCTGCTCTCGCTCCCTGACCGGTGTCCGTGGTCGTCCCTGTCCGACATGTCCTCGCGCTCGCCGACGCTGGCCTTGGGACACAAAGGTGAAGACAGTGCAGCTTTTTAGAGATGTGACGACGCATTGACAAACCAGGGTACTGCGATACAAAAGCCTGCCTTCTAATAATTATACATGAGACCAATCTGACTACAAGTCCTTGGAATGTAATACAAAGGTTAATTAAGTTCACATCATATATTTTAAAGGCATTTAGAAGTTGAACTTGATGAATTTATGAAGTCTGTCTATCTATCACCAGCACATACACTATATGGACAAAAGTATTGGGACACCCCTGTTTTTCAGGGTTTGTTCAAGGCCCCTTACTTCAAGTAAAGGGCTTAATCTTAATGCTTCAGCAGACCAAGACATTGCTTCCAAGTTTGTGGACACAGTTTTGGGGAAGAACCTTTTCTATTCCAGCATGACTGTACTCCAGTGCACAAAGCAAGGTCCATAGAAACATGTTTGAATGATTTTGGTGCCAGGCCTTCTCGTCCATCATCAGTGCCTGACCTCATAAACGCTCTACAGAATGAATGGGCACAGAAACAAAATCTTGTGGAAAGACTTCCAAGAAGAGTGGAAGCTGTTATAGCTGCAGAGGGGGACCAACTGCAAATTAAAGTCTCTGTGTTTGAATGCAATGTCATTAAAGTCCCTGCTGGTGTGATGTTCAGGCATCCCAGTACATTAGTCCACATAGTGTATGAAGTTGTTACAGAAAGAAATGTGGAATATGAGCCATTTTGGGATGCTAAGACCCACACCCTCACCCCACCCTGACCCAGTGACAGAGGACAGGACTTCTTCATGGGACACATAGAGTGCATGAGTGTTGATGCTGTAGCCTGTTGCTCCACCGCTTTGCAGCATCCGTACACCTCGGTGGAGGTGCAGGGGAAGCCGCTGCTGCCGCAGAGCGCAGCCCCGCCAACAGTCCATCTGTGTTGCCATGGTAACCAAACTGTGCAGCGCTGTTGTTGGGGGGAGGTCTCTCTCTCTCTCTCTCTCTCTCTCTCTCTCTCTCTCTCTTTCTTCCACTGCTGCAGCAGCCAATGGAACAGCGCCACCCAATCAGATGCGTTTGCATAACGAGCTTGTTTTGCAGAGGCCCCGTGGATGCAGAGCCTGTGTTCTAAAGGGCTGTCTAGACAAATCTCATTTACACATCCGGGGAGAGAGAGAGAGAGAGAGAGAGAGAGAGAGAGAGAGAGAGGGAGAGAGAGAGAGAGAGAGAGAGAGAGAGAGA
>JBBIGA010000132.1:12484071-12502432 GCA_037576975.1 Alestes dentex | reverse complement strand
CTCGACAGGTGAGGGGTGGTTCTATGCAAATTTCCTCATCCTGACGTCAGGATAAGGGAGCCGTCCAAACGGCTCATAGAAGCACATGATTCCTGACACCAAAATCTTTCAACTGACTCACTAAAAACGGATGGATGTTTTTGTTTTTTTTTAATAGGAGCAGTAGAGACCCAAATGGAAATACAAAAGGATGAACAAGTGAGTTTTGCATAATATGTCCCTTTAACACCTATTTTTTGTACTGAGCTGGGTAGGCTGTATCTTCTAACAGGTCAGGTGGGTACAGGCCATAACAACCCTGCGCTCCCCACATGCATCAGTGAGCCTTGGTTGCCCATGACCCCATCATCAGTTTTCCTTTCCTGGACCACTTTTGGTAGACACTAACCACTGCATACCAAGACCATCACACAAGACCTGCTGTTTTGGAGATGCATCCGTCAACTCGCAATCTCAATTTGATCCAAAGCTGCTCAGATGCTTACACCTGCCCAGCTTTCCTGCTCCCAACACATCAACTTCAAGAACCGACTGTTCACTTGCCGCCTAATATATCTCACCTCTTGACAGGTGTCAATGTAATGAGACACGTGTCACCTGTCTGTGGTCTTAATTTGTCTGTGGCTGGTGTAGCAGTTCACTTCCTATTGTGCAGGAGAACTGCATTCCTAAAGCAAAACAAGTCATCCAAAGTCGGGGAAAACAGAGGGAACTGAAAACATTTTAGACCTAATCATTCTGAAAAACCAATCAGCCTACTCAATCAGGATGGTTACAAAAGCTCTACTACTGGGATCAAAACCAAAGATCAGAAATCAACTCCCACATAAAATGCAGTCCATGCTGCAATTTGCTCTGAATAAACAAATTCCAAGACAGTAATGCTTCCCCCGTGAATTCTTTTCATCACTCATCATAGTGAAAAATGGCACCTCATTTAGACCAGGGTCTCTGCCAGCCACTAAGTGGGCCAGCAACAAAACAGCCCATGTCCTGAACTGACCAGACGCACAGGGAAAGTGAAGGCAGTGTTAAGAGACAAAGCAGGGATCAGTAACAATTTGGTTTACTTGCTGAGTGCACCTAACACAAAGGACAAATTAGGTGGATTTTTCCCCACAATGAAGACAAATAAAATGACTTGCGGATATTTAGCGGGGACCAACAGGCCTCTCACTATTCCCTTAATCACAGTGATAAAGAAAATGGCTACTACTGAATGTGGACTGTTCTTAACAGATACTGGAACATTGCTGTGAGGATGTGATTTGGCCACCAGTGCATTAGTGAGGTCAGGTTCTGATGCTGAACAATTAGGGCTGCGGTCTTTTGCTAAGTTCCTAAATGAAATGACCCGTAAATAAGTGGAAGCCTTGATAAGAATGAATTTTCTAAATGCTAATAAAAAGTACGTCAATGCTTTATATCCTATAGCAGAGAGCAGACTGGACCATCCTTTACAAACGGGAAGGAGATAATGCTATCCCACAATTTCTTGCAGCAGCAACATCTAAAGCAACAGATTACTTGACTAACTGTTCATGGACTGTTCATATAAACAATCAACCTGACTGACAAAGTTAAACCTTGTTAAAGAAACGGGCTAAGAACATAAGGAGCGAAGTGTCCAAGACGTGCCATCTTCAGAATATTGTAGTTTCACCACATCAGACCCACGACAACATCTGCCATGGCATAATTACATAGCCTACAGCAGGCGGGATTCTCTTAGTAGCGAGGTTAACTTTTCCTGAGTGCTTATGAGGCCAAGGAAAAGTGATTAGAGAAAGACACAGGATGCACTGGAGTGTTACGCTGAGGCTTGAAATGTGTTTCAGCTGAAAAGAACATGACCACTCATCCTTTTCCAAATGCGTATGCCCATATTTTAACTTTCTAGTACTTAAATTTTACACTATTCCTGCTTCAGTTGCCCCCTTGCTTTATTCTGCTTCCCTACTTTTAAAACCTTGAAAAAGCTTTTAAACTGGCACTGTTGATCCACATGACAGCATTCGAAATTCCTCTCAAATCTCTTCAGGAGGGGACAGATCATTAAGCCAATGTTAATTTATTTTATGCCATTTTGTTATGTTCCATGTAAAGACAGAGCTTGAGCGTGAGAAGAACATTTTGATGAGTTACTGCATGGTAATACAAGGATATATTCTTATTTTGTTTCCACTAAAAACTTCATTAGTGTGGTCATATGAATTTTGCATGGTTTTGGTGACTTTCTGATTTTGATAGGGCATTTATGAATATACACTTGAATAAAAGATTTCAAAAAAGAAAACCACAACACCACCAGCGTCAGCCAACCAATGGGTCTGGCTCAACTTCATACATTACAGCCGTTATTTTATGTTCTACTGATCGTCATTACACTTTTGGGGAGAAAACGACATGCCTGCACTGACAGCTATATGCTGCTTTACCAGACCACTTAAGGCAAAGCCTACAGGAAGAACAGAAGTGCCCAGCAAGCAATGAAAGCTGCAAGGATTATAGGAAGGTCAGAAGGGTTCAGCCGTTCAGTACAGACTGCATTAGTATTCAAGCAACAGGTTTCTCTCTTGCGTGGGTGGCCATTATGAGCTGCTGGGTGGGATGTTCAACAATTATTACCTAGTTGTACAAGTGGCTGGGCAACAAAGCTTTGCGCTGCATGGTGCCACCGCTAAACCTCCAAAAAATCTCCAACTGCAGATTTACCCTAAGAAAAATGTACTGTAATGTACTGTTCTATCTATATCTTCTTGCATTACTCTTACATAAGGATTTTAGCACTCAGAACTCTCCTCTGGTTCTCACACCGAGCTGAAACTTGAGCATTTCCTTGTAATGTAAGAAACTTTGGATAAAAGTGTCTGCCAAATGAATGTCATGTAATGGACACTGTTACATTGTGTCACTGTGGGGTTGTGGGCATGCTCTATGTCAACTGTGCAGAAAGAGGTTTAACGCAGGCGGGTAAGGACAAGGACCAAAGCCTAAAGTAGGCGGGTGCGGGCAGGCATGACATATGGTTGATGCGAGTGGGTGCAGGCAAGAACAGCACTGTGCTTTGAGGGTGTGGGCAGAAACGACATTAGATTTTGCGGGCGCAGATGGAAGTGGTCCGTGGTCTGCTGAGAAAAAGAAAGCAGGGCATCATACTGCATTTGTATTTATCATAAAACTTTCATGGGGTCAGGTGAGGAATGCTGATACTGGTTTGTAAAAGAGACCCATTCTTGTCCACTAAAAATTCAAAGCACAAGTGCAGAAGTGAGAACTTTCAGGCGCTTAAAGGCTCATTTATCATACACCGGTATAAACTGAATATCATTTGTTCAACTGAGCGACTTTCTACCAATTATCAGATGTCTCACTGAAGCAGCTTTGGGGAACAGCTCGTTAATAGCAAGCAGGCATTTCATTTACAAAAATGAAAACTGTTATTGCAAAACTGCAGTACTTTTATTTTGGCTTTTTTTTTTTTTTTTTTTTTAAGTTGCTACACTGGCCCCACAGACTGAGTTTTTCACATTTTCCTACACTCCCTGGCAACTTTACCAGGTATTAGTGGGGCATTTTACTGGTTTACACAAGGTATTTAAGACTGACACTTTAAGTGTAAGACCAAAGACTACACACTAAACATTAAATTTAAGAAATTTCAGTTTTTAAAGTGACAATCAATGACTCTAGTCCACATATGTTGCCATACATCAGCCCTTCTCTGTAGGTTCCATCAATGAAAAGGGACCTTCAGACGATTAGACTGAGCAAATATTTAAATGATGCACCCCTTTCAGTGTAGCAGTCACACAGACATGACAGTAGAAGAGTAAGAGTGTTTCTACTACTTTAGCTCACACTTTGCCAATTTTAATACATACTTTAGCATTATTTTGAGAAACACATTAAACCAGATATTGCAAACGAACCTTTTGGAGAACGGGACCTCCGATGTTACGGTAATTTTGCTCTTGCTCCTCTCGATGGAGACGACACCACCGCCCAGATTCCCAGCTTTCCCATTCACCTTAATTCGCTCTTGAAGGAACTGCTCCTAGAGTCCAAGGAAAAACATCAAATTAAAAGATGGCTTTACCACAATGCCATGGGACTGTGATTCCACAAAGTGCATCATGCTCTATGCTGGCTGAGGTATACTGTACATCACTATCACTTTGGTGAACACTACTAAAAACTGAATAGGCATTGCTTACACATAAACTTGACTAGGGAGAATATGTGCACTACTGTACTACTCTGTAGACCGCAACAGAACTACAATATTTACAAAAAAATCTATACTTTCAATGAAGTGTGTTCTCTTTAACGGATCAAAATAAAGTTCTCAGACCTTTTTCAAACTTTGCATAAGTCTGGGTTTCTGTTTTAAAACAGTGAATTCTTTCTTAAACAACAAACCAATCAGATGAAGATAAGTGTAGAACCAATCCAGTCTTCTTGCAGGTTTTCAACAAATGTGATCAGTTATTTGAAGACAATGATTAAACAAGTGGAATCGGGTGTGCTCCTGACCGACTGGAATGAAAATCTGAAGTCACATCAATTCTGAGTAAAAGACCAGACACACCTGCTGTAAGGGTTGAACAAAGTCACACTTTCACTAACTGACTGTTCAGTCTTCAAAGTAATAAACAGATAACTGGAACTCCTCTCACAGAATGGGCAGCAGAAGTCAATTCCAAAACACACTCAGGAATTGCAATGTTAACACTCGAAATACTTACGAAATTTGCAGCGTCCATTATGCCATCCTCCACGGGGTGGGTGCAGTCCAGGGTGAACTTCAGGACCTGCTTCTTCTTCTTGCCACCCTTAACAATTGGCTTCTTCTGCAAGTAGAGTCAAAAATCATTACAGAATGAATTCCAAGAACATCAGGCTTCAAATAATGTTTCATTGCTGTCAAATAACATTAATTTAAAATTCAACCTCAGAACAAGCAGTGAACAGCAATGTATAGAATGATCGGCATACAGGAGGGAGCCTAAACAGGTCTTGGAGATCTGCAAAATGTGGCCGTTACTCATCAGTTCATTGCCAGCTTAAGTAGGTGCGGATGAGCAGAGAAACTGCCAAACTACTGATGTGTCTATTCTTGATGGATGGATGGGCGGATTCAGCAATGGCTACATGGTTACGTGCTATGTTATATCCTATGTCTCATCCGATATCCAATCCCAGCTGTTTGGAGTTTTCCCCACTCAAGCACACTGAATTCAGCTTTTAGGTTCATGATCAGGTTTGAAGGCAATTAGGAAATCGCCCAGTTCCAAGATCACAGTATATAACCTCTGTTTCCTCACAGACAAAACTTAAGCCAGTGGTTCCCAACCCAGGTCCTGGAGTCCTCCGCCCCCAGCACATTTTAGGTTTCCTCTGTTCCCAACACAGCTGACATAACTGGAAAGTGTAATGTCACCTGTTATAGTCACACGTGAACACAGCACACAGTGTGAACTTCTCTACATTTAACCCATTCACTAAGTAAATGGTTGCCAGCAAAGGAGTGCCCCCAGGGCAGTGTGTGGAGATGGACCTCGCTCAAGGGTACCTTAATGATGTCACTAGCAATCCTGGGACTCAAACCCACAACCTGCTAATCCGAGTGCAACTCCCAAACCACTAGGCCACCAGCTGCCAACTCCTTCTGAAGTTCTCCATGTCTAAATTTGGGAACCTGCCACTCAAGCCAAGCTTCTCCAAAATCAGGTAACAGATTCCATTTGGAAAGTAATCACTTTGGGCATGGACTGTTCAGCTTAGTGAGAAATACTGGTTAAAAACTGGGGTCATCAATTCCTGGTCCCAGGCTGTCTTTCCCAGGTAAATCCTGAGGACCTCGTACGGCGCATACTTGCATTTTCACTCCCAACTCTTCTTAATGTGTTGAAGGATGGAAAGCACAAACACTGGCACCATATAGGGGTTGCCTAAGGATTACTATGGACAAACCTGCGTCAGACTTAGCTGAATGTTCTTCACTAGAATGAAGAACATTGTTTAATAAGTGTCCCCTTAAAGTCACACATGAACACACCCCAGCACAGCACACAGTGTGATCGATGTGAAATTCTTTCCCTGCATTAAACCATTTTACCAAGTGAAGCAGTGGGGAGCCAGGAACACAACATCCAGGGAGGAGTGTGTGGGGATGGTACCTTGCTCAAGGGTACCTCAGTGGCCTAGTGGTTGGGGGGGTCGCACCTGTGATCAGAAGCTGGTGGGTTTGAATCCCAGGACTGCTAGTGGCACCAGTGAGCAAGGTACCGTCTCCCCACACTGCTTCCCGGTCACTGTGTTCCTCACTACCCACTTGGTGAATGCAGAGAACAATAATTTTCTGTGGTTTGTTCACGTTTGACAAAATGGACACTTGACACTAAGTGGTGCCTTTAGCAGTCCTGGGGTTCGAACTTTCTGATCGCAGAGGCCTCTAGGCCACCAGCTGCCTTTAAGCTCGTTTACCAGCCTCACTGCTACACATTTGAGGTGAAATCTGGCCGTAAAGCGAAGTAAACAGAAAATCTAGAGCTCCAGCTACACTAGTCCTATCTTTCCGGCCTGTAGCGTGGTTCACTGTGAACGGTCTCTCCAAACCAGCCCGTAAACAAAACCTCCTAAAACAGAGCCGGCGGGGTGTACACAGCTTCTGACCAGCCCTACAGAGAGACGAGGACTTCGAACTCCATCAGTATCGTTTTCAGACGCCAGGGTGGTGTTAAACGTGACATGTTCTGGACTTTCAGGAGCGTGTTGGTACTTACTAGCGGAGCCATGGCGGACAGATCAGGCAGAAAGAGAGAGCAGTGGGTGCGCATGCGCTTTGAGCGCCACTCAGCAACCCAGATCACATCGATGGAACGATGCTCTCGAAGTGGGCTTACAGCAGCACTGTTCTGCCGCTATGTACACTAAATGGACAAAAGTATCGGGACACACGTCATTGGGAATACTGTACTTCCAGTGAAGGGTAACCTGGACTGTCCAGCTTGGTGAGAAATACTGGTTATAAACTATAAACCTAGCAACTACCAAGCAACTGGGGATGTATATATGTATGTATATATGTATGTATATATTAATGGTGGTCATAAATAAATATCCTTGTACGCAGTGCACACACATCTATAGGCTTATCTTTATTTTTGTGTTATTTGTACATTGTAACTTTTAATTATTCTGTTATGTTGTATAGCTTTTATTCCATTGGTTATGCTGCTTCTACTTTCTTCTCTTGTACTGTGCATTTGCTGCCATAACAATGAAAATTTCACACTTGTGGGACATTTTCTCTTATCTTACTGCTTCAGAATACCAAGACATTTTGGACAATGCTATGCCGCAACGCTTCCATCTTTGTGGACACAGAACCTTTTCTATTCTAAGGTTCAAGTTCAAGGTTCAAGGTACTATATTGTCATCAGCAGCTGTGTACACGTACAGATTGTGATTAGACATTTCTCTGGACTACGGTGCAACATCTGCAACATATAACATTCAACAGAGCACAAGTTACGACAATTTGGGTTGGGTGAGTTTGTCCGCACAGAGCCCTGAACTCAACCACATCCAACACCTCTGGGATGAACTGGAATGGAGAGTGCAAGAATGAATGGGCACAAATTCCCACAGAAACACTCCAAACTCTTGTGGAAAGCCTTCCGAGAAGAATGGAAGCTGTTATAGCTGCGATGGGGGGACCAACTCCATTTTAGAGTCTATCTGTAACCTGCATTTATGTATTTAGTCATTTGTGTTGGCTATTCAGTCTATGTATAAGGAGAACACTGACCATGATGCACAATAAAACTAATCTAAGACTACGCAAATGCTAACTTGTGCAAAGTGTATAGGTAGTATTTATTAGTATATGTATTATTGTATTGTGTTATTGCATTTGTCTAATGCATGCAGCGTACTGTTGTGAGACATCAGTTATGAATGAAAAAATGAAAACAATGTCAAATCGTAAAATCTGTCAAACAGATGAGACTGAGAGCTAAAAACCAATATATAACATCTAGTTTTACACCAGAATACCCTTTAAAACCAGAATACCCTTTAAAAAACTACAAGTAATCCTTGGCTTCCATAAGGAACAAACTGATATACTGCACATAAAATCACTATTTACTGCATGTTATTTGTATTTATTAATTTTAGTTTTATTTAGTAATATTATTGTGAAATAAACACTCATTGCGCATCTAAACAGTTTTAAAATATTATTTTCACAGGTGCCTTTGACATTTGCACAGTAACATACATTACACTAATGTGTGCCATTCTCTGGACAATAGTGATACAAGCATGGTAGTGGAATGATAGTGTGTGTGTTGCAGGCACAAGTGTGTTACCACGTTTTTCCACTCCTACCTTGTTGGTACATCAGTGGTCCATTTCTAAGTATAGAGACCACCAGAGACCAACTCTGACCAGGTAGAGTATGCCCACAACCATGCCAGTGTCACCGCTGTACACTGGCGGCCCTATGACGGTCCCTTGCTATTGATGCACAATCTATCTGCTCCCCACTATTCTGTCCACCAATAGTCATTTTTTTAAACTGGTCACATTGTACACTGGTGGTCCTATGGTGGTCCCTTTCTATGCACAACATATATATACATATATATATATATATATATATATAATTTTTTTTTGGTGACACTGTATGCTGGTGGTCCTATGGTGCACCCTTTCCCTGTCCACCAACACAAAAGGTCCACCATAGGACCACAGTGTACAGTGTGCATTAACAGATCAGTAAGGCCAGACTGTAGAATCTAACATACTACAATCAGTGACTGTAACAAACTCAGGGTACGATAACAACAAACTGAGAGGCTCTTGAGGCCATACGGTCACTACTTTACTACTGAACATTTTCATCTACCCTCTTCCACAGTAGCTGCCTTCAGTGCAGTTTGTCCTACATATGCGAGGACAGTGATACCCCACAGCAGCCAGGATTTAGGTTTAGAATTAATTTAGCACCTGAAATCGAAGGCCATGGTATCTTATTTCTCTTTTGTCATGTTGGAGTTTAGCTTCCTCTGCAGCATGACCACCCCCCCACACACACACACCCCACTCCCGCTTCCTCACTGCTCTCAGCTTTTCAGCCCCTCACACACAGGCTTCAGCCCTGGACGGCAGCTGCTCGGTGTCAGGCTCTCTCTGAAAGCTCCCAGCATTGCTGTCATTCCTGGAGCAGATAGTGGTCCGGGGTAGTGGAGGGGTAAAGCAGTGGCTTACTGTCGACTCCACTGGCCATGAAGGGAGGAAGTGAGCCTTTAACTCTCACTCACTTCATTACAACCAGTATGAGTCCTCTCAGGCAAACATGAAAGGACCTTTTGAAGAGTCTACAAACTCAAAAACTAGTGCCACAACAAGGATTTCTAAAATAATTTAAGACCAAGAGCGGATATATCGTCTCAGACTTAAAGCTTACAACTGAAAAGGTGGGTGATGTAAAGCTTTGAAACTGTACTGTTTAGATTTCAATTGCTTTGTAAATATATATACATTTCTGTGTGAAACTACATTCTTTATTAAGTTGTTGTTTAGTGTTAAGAAATAGTGTAAGGAAATAAACAGAACTAATAAGCTGTGACAAATTTACAAACCCTCAAAATGTTTTGCATGATTTTCACAGTGTTTTACACTTAAACTACTATGGTTCGGCATCATCTCTCATATTGTCATTCAGCTGACTCTATATAGGTAAAACATGCAGATCTTCAGTAGAATCTTTTAAAGGGGATGCTGAATACATAGATTTTTAAAATGTACACACCTGCATGCCATTACCCACAGTAATGAGAGCTGTGTTTGGTCTTCTTAACATCATTTCTATCTTTTTGTAATTTGTTTTTTTTATGTGTTGTAATTATGTTGCTTTAAGCATATCCTCAAATTAATGCAATTTTTTTTGCCTTGTTATTTTTTGCCATATCTTACTGAGCCCTAGTGACTCCTGTTATAAGTGTATTATCAGTGTCATGTTCTTTTCAGGTACATGGAAACACACTCCATGGTAACTGGCTGTGTGATACAGTAAGACAGATAAAGATTAGACTGAAAAACACTGATGCATTCCTTTAGAGTATAAATTGGCTTTGGGATTGTTCCGAGTTCCTCTTCAGATTCACATTCTCTCTCCTTGCCCCTTTAGATGGCCGGGTTACCCCTCTCCCTTCTGGACGACCTGTGGGTTTCAGACTGTGCCAGCCTCCATCCCCTGGTGTGCCACCTGTGCCACGAGCAGTACCGCCAGCCGTGTCTTCTGGACTGCTACCACATCTTCTGCGCCAGCTGCCTGCATGGAAGGGCCAGCGACGGCCGCCTCATTTGCCCCCTCTGTGGGTGAGTAAGAAAACCACACTGTGGGACAAAGAGCGCTGGTTAAACCGCTGCATTGTCTCCTTCTGGGCTTAGGAAGGGTCACTTAGGGTCATTCAGTTCTGGCCTTCGCTTAGTTTGACGATATTAACATTAAGAAGCTCTTTAAAGATAGTAAAGCTCCGTACAGTCTTGCAGTCTATTATTTTATATACAAGAACAACCTACATTATAGATTTAAGTACTACAGACCAGGCATGCCAAGACATATTGACATTTTATTCAAATATAAAGTATCTTTGTAACAAAAAAGGTGAAACGATAAATAATATACAGTAATTATCGATTTATAATCATTGGGACGATTTCTGCATTAGTGTGATCACCTCTTTAAACTGAGTATTATTTTTTTTAAAAACTTCAGTAACTGGAGGTTACTCAGCTTCCTCAGATATTTTAGAATCATTTATGATGATGATGATGATTTTTATTATTAACAACAACATTCATAATAATAAAGTAGAAGAAGAAGTTTTTACATTAATAGGAATACAGTTATTAATAAAGTTGTACATGACAAGAATATTACAGTTTACAGCTTTTACAAATGGCAAAACCTGGTCAAACTACATGTTTTGATGATTTTCCAAGTGGAAGTAAGTGAACACCTCCTCTACTATGAATGTCTTGAATATCTCACTTATGTTATTTGTTGAGTTTAACATACTGGAAAAAAGCAGGGAAAAAAATGCCATAATGTTTGCATTTTATGTGTGTGCATATTTTAAAATATGCAAAAGTATATTATCAGAAGAGAATGTACACTTATTTTAGAAAAACTGGGAAAAAAAGAACAAAATATGCAATTTAACCAGGGACACCAAAACAATAATTCTATGTCTGCGTCTGTAATCAGATTGCACATTACAGTCCTCAACCCTTTTCCACATGTGAATGTCAAACTGATCCAAACTGTGCTGCCGCCCTGAAACACACTGCTGGTTGTGGCTCTCTGCGCTGACAGTGTAATCACAGACTTGCTGCAGGCTAACAGATGGGCTCACCTGAGCTCTAATTACCAGAGAACACAACACAACAGCACCACATGCGTGGAGGAAAACACACGGTTTGTTTGCATGCACTGGCAGGACACCGTACACATCACACACTACGCCCAGCAAACTCCTAATGCATCTTCTCTGTGTGTACTTACGTGCTGACTTTATGTAAAATCCACAAATCCTCCTTTAATTAGGCTATAAGACAAAGAGCATCTTTGCACTGGACTTGGGAAGATGAGGGAATGGAAATTTTGACAGATGCTCTCGATCCGAAGCAGCTTCCGTGGAAAGAAGCCAAGCTCGATTGGTTCCATTTGTGTGTGCATCAACCAAGACTGGTACCAGCTGGGTTTTACTGACGCAAAGTCTAGTGGGATTAATGCACAGATCCAACTTTGTCAGCCTTAAATTCACACATTCTTGCACAAGACAGCTTTGTAATTCCAAAGCGCTCCTTTTCTGTGCTATTTTTTCTTGCATTTAATGAAAATGGTTCCTAGAAAGTCATCTCGTAATGTTTGTATGGTTTTGCGTATCAGAAACCATTTGTAATTCAAAGTTAATCAGTTTTACATAGCATTTTCTAACCTTTCTTCATTCCACACAATTAAACAGGCTGATTTTGTTACTGTGCCTTTAAGACTGATATGTAAACGATCTCTGTTTTGATCGGTCGACTCTTTCACAAGGGTCCTGTACTTTGCTTTGGTCAAAAAGTAAACATGACTTCAGGGAGACTGGACAGGCCACTTCGCTAAAGGCTGGATGAGTGTGCTGTAGAAATGCGTTCATGGCTGTGACATCACAACAATGATCATTTTGAACCAGGCTAAATTCACACAAACGCACTACATTAAATGGAGCATGAAAAGTACATTCTGTTTCAGTGTTTACACAGTATAGTAAGCACACTGATTTTGCAAAAAGCAGTAAAAATCATTTTTCCATGGTATGGGCCCTTTCGTTTGCTTTTGAAGCCATAGTTTTTTGTATAATGCAGTCAGAATTAAAGACAGTATCTCTTTGTTTTTATTTGTTTTATTTACCAGAGCCATAGCAGGTCCATAATACCCTTGTGTCCGCCCTGAGGGTGGGAGGAGGGCAAGCTGGAAAAAAGCATGGAGTGCCCTAGCCTGAGCTGCAGGAACAGCTGCAGCATCAACTGCCCAACACCAGTTTTAGCCCCATGGCAAAACACCGGGCATGGCGGACGCTCCGATAAGATCACACCACGACAGATCTGTAGAGAAACATCTTGGCCAAAGTGCACTAGGCTGCCTTGATCCTGAAGCTCATGGCAATTAAAAGAGACCTGGGTTGGATCCATCCCATCTCCTGTTCAGTAGTCACTCATGGCATGCGGTAGCCTGAGATTGGTCATGTATGGGGATGTGATGGGCTCGAAGCTCATGTTAGCACTGGATTGATATAGTCGGGGCATGTTGTTCTGCTTCCGGAAGCCTTGCTCTATCTGTTTTTAACCATGTGGAATATTTTGCCTGACAAAAATGGTTCAGACCATAAACAAGTGTATCTCCTTGTGGTCAATCAACTGGTGTTTGTAGTTTGCTTCTTTAGTTTTGCCCTGGAGCCGCAAGGCTGATGTAGCTTGCAAACATAGAACATTTGGCCTTGTTCAGACAGGCAGCTCCAATTTTCAGCATACACTATATGGACAAAAGTATTGGGAAGCCTGACCATTATACCAAGAAGGACTTTAATGACATTGCATTCAAATACATAGACTTTAATATAGAGTTTAATATAGAGCATGGATTAAAGCAAAAAAAAAAAAAAATCATCTGACGGATGTTTTTTTTTTTTTTTTAAACCAAATACCCTCCACACCCGTCCCCAGACCGAAAGCAAGAGGGGCCCCGGACCGGATCGCATACCACACCCACCCGCAGACCGTGGAAACTAGCCTGTAATATTTAAGTGAACTGCAGAAACCATAATGTGTGTTTTTATATTTAGAAGAATAATGAAATCGTAATTTAATCAAGGAAAAAGACAACCTGACCTGAACGTTGTCTCCCGAAGCTTGTTTACCCTCTTCAGATCTGCATCAATCTCACAATTGACCTTTTGTGCCCTCTGTTGACGGAAATCCGTCAAAACGACGGAAAACTTTAATCCATGTATAACCGCTTCCACTCTTTTCCACAAAGTTGGAAGCATTAAGATTGCCCTTCACTGGAAGTAAAGGGCCACCTAAATTCAATAATTGGGTGGTGTGCCCCAATACTTTTCTCCATATAGTGAATCTGATCATGCTGGACAGATTTTCAACAGAATGAATGTCAAAAATCCAGTCTTGAGCTTTGTGCAAGCTGATTCAAGTTACATTTGTAGCTAGTTTCAAACTGGATTTCTGGACCTTAGTTTGACCAGTTAGATCTGATTTCACGCGTTTTTTCATCATTCAGGGGCCTGGGTTGTTGACACGTCAGGGCTGCTTATATATGATAGCATCACACATGTTAGAAGACTAAGTGCCAATTCTGTTATGTCAGATAAAAGAACTCATGTGACCTACCCAGTGAGAGTGAGGCCAATTACGCTCTCCTGGACCCCCTGCCATGGCTGGCTAGGACATCCCTGGGGGCCAAACTTGTGATCTTCTCGTGACAGAGCCCATGCTTTTTTTTGTCAACTTTGTTTAATTACATTGATGTAATTTTTTTTTACATCAATGTGAACAAGAAAAAAGACCCCAAATGAATAAAAAAGGTTGCCATTTATGATAGAAACTAGCAGTAGACCCTCTTAAAGTGTACTTAAGCTTTACTAATTTCAAGAAAAACATGGTTTGACTAAGCCACTGTGAAGTGGCAGGAGCCCTAGTGGATTTCCACAAAAATAAAATTGTGCGTCTAGCTATTAAGGACAAAAAGGCAATAACATCACTCGGCACAGGAATGAGTGGAATTGAGCCATCAGTAACCCCGAAAATTGCTATCAGTGGACACGGGTGTATAGTCAAATGACATGGAGAGCTATGACACTTATCGCACTCATCAGATACCTAAGAATATATGGTAGAAAGACGTGCTTTAGAAAGGTGAATCCTATGTAAGATTTTAAATTGTATCAATCCAAGGCAAGCACAGGAAGTGGTACTTCTTATATTAACAACGGCAGCTTCCCAGCTTTCTTCAGATAGAATCAGACCTAATTCTCAGGCTAACTTAATTTTAGTGAGTGGGTGAGTGTTCAAGGATAAACGAAAGTTGTATAATTTGAGACTGACTACGTTTGTGGTTAGGGAAAAACACCACTTTATGTAGAGCATGCCAGAGAGTTTTCACTAAAATAACTCTTTATGTCAATAACGCTGTGAGCAGTAGCAGATATGAAACATCTGAAATATTTATTATGAAGTCAAAAGGACACGTACTAATCAAGTAAAACTTTTTTATGAGCCCCACACACTACATTTGCATACTTCTCATGCAGACCGCTATCAACTGGCTGTCATCCCTGACCTTTGGCTTCTGAAACCACTATTTCAATGTGATGGCTTTGAGCAGTTGATACGGTGGCTCCCAAAGAATTACTAAATATAGCTTCAATTCTCTTCACATCCAGTCCTACTTCAACAGGTCCAACCATCATTGCATGGTCTAATAAATTATAATGCACTATGTGTTAATGAGTGAAATTAGATTCCTGTTGTTTATAAGAATAGTTTGGTGAAAATATACTTTTTCCCTACCTCAAATGTAGTTGATCAGCCAAGACATATTTGGTGTCTGAAGTTTGTTAACATAGTTTTGCGCTGGGACTACAAGGCTACAAATTTTAATGTAGAGAACTGAATTGGGTTTTTCATCTCAAATAAACTTGCTTATGTGGTTTCTGGGGCTCAATCTGCTGTAAAATCAGCTTTTGGGTAGCTGGTGTTACAGTAGCAGAGCCATATGACGCTGTATTTGTCTTTTGTCCAAGGAAAGCTGGAGCATGGCAAATAAAGAGTCTGCCTCTTCCCACCATCTAGCAGGTTTCATGAACGGCTAAAAGCAATTTTTATATGCCAGAATGATCAAAAACTGCAAGAACAAAGCTTAATACAGGGGCTGCAGTGTTGCATCTCAGCATTCGGTCTTGTTTTAATGGCAGGCTTTTGAAAATTTCCAGTTAAAATCTTAGCTAAAGCTATATTGATGGATTAATAGAGCCAACGTTCATGTGCAGGGTTGCAAAAATTACAGAATAACTGCTAAACCATGCAAGATTATCCTCTCCATTTTAATTTTAAGTAGCATCTAACCATTTTTAATCCAGCAGTCAAGAGTAAAAGTAAAACATAACTATAAAAACTTGACCTATTTGAAATGCCCTCAGCTAATACACTATAGGGACATAACTATTGGGTTGCCTGATCATTACACCAACAGGGACTTTGGTCCCCCCTTTGCAGCTATAAAAGCCCAAACCTTGACAAACAGGTGTGTCCCAAGACTTTTGTCCGTAGCTGCTTTTCACATCCACCCTCAGAGCAGCTTGGCTGTTAGGGGCACACAATAGCCCGTTGCTATGAAAACAAGATAAACAGGGAACAACAGGGAGAGGTAGGGTGGGCATATTTGGGTAATTTTTTCCCTCTAGTCAGCCATGATGAACTATAATATTCAGTCATGTTTTGTCATAGTAGAAGCAAATGGTACCATATATTATATAAATTAAAAAATACATGGCTATGTGTGATGAGAAATATGGCAGCACTAACAGGATAAGATTTACGCAACTCTCTTGGTGCGGTATTTGGTAAAGGGTAAAATATTTGTGAAATGGAAGAGCTGTGGGATGAAGAAACCCAACCAGAGTTTATTCTTACATTGCCAAAGTCCTGATTTTCCAGTGTTTCTTGTATAAAGACAGCCAAGACATTCCCATTCCCAGTGAGGTACGTTACATAGGCCTTAAATTAAAGTCTCCTGTACCCATTCAGCGCACAGTATGTGTAAAAAATAGAGACATTTGGTGTGCCTACAATTCCCTACTGGACATATAATCAGGGGTTGACATAATTTTTTTGTTCTAGTACTCTAATGAGTACCTACATGAATGAATTGGTGCTCACCTAAATTAAAAACGGGCGGAGGCTGCTTTTTTCGTGGCAATATATAATTTTTGTGCATTTTAGAGCTAAACTATTAAGAAAAATGTAATGTATACGATGTAAAGCAAATGTAAATGTAAAGCAACCGTATACGAAAGGGCGTCTTGGGAGGCTGGAGGTTTGAAAGTAGCCAATCCGAGAGCGTTATTAATTTCTCCTTGCTGCTGATTGGCTGCTGCCCTGCGACACATCTCTGGCAGAAGAAGTCCAGCATTCCCACATCCTGCGTAAAGAAAATGCAATGGTCGAGTTGACCATTGCATTTTCTTTAAGGGTAATGTATTAAGCTGAGTTTAAACTGAAATGAAAGTGTTTTGGGAGCATATTTAGGGTTTAGACTATAAAAATAGGAATTTCTTTACCACATCACAAATTTGCGTTTTTTCACAATTCGCCGATGTTCTTGAAACGTAACCGCCGCGAATTTCAGGGGTCGACTGTAACTCTTTCACGCTCTTTCTAGCTTCACCTTTTTCAAAAACCGGAGAGTACATACTTTTAGTTATTTTAAAACGTAATCATTATTTTTCTTTTTAATGTTTTCCTTACCTGAGTTGTGGTAATTAGAAATCTAGTATAAAGTTACTCATATTAGGGACTCTTTTGCGCCTTGAAGACTGAAAACAGCCAAGCATTTTACTGTTTATCCCACGCATGCGTACTTGCGTACCACTTATGTCAACCCCTCTCATGGATAAGATGCACTGCATTAGGAGTAGGAAGCTGTTTGAGATTTAGCCAAAGTCTTAGAAATTGGAATAAGATCTTAGTGCTCCTAGCATTTTCACTGTATTACATCGCCCTCTCTTGGATACAGCTGCATCCAGCATGCACTGAGCTGCCACTGAATGACCATGTTACTAAAAACACCATGTTGGTACAGTTTATCAGTAATCTTTTGCCAATAGCGTTATCAGGACCTGCTGTGCTGAACATGGTCCTCCATCCAAATAACAGGTCAACGGTGCTACTGTGGTCTCTTTGCATTGATAGGTAAAGTACAGAAGGATAGGGAGAGGTGGGCATGATACATTGTGCAGCAACAGTCAGTAATTATAAACCTACAAAGTGCACTTTGGTGTTTCTGATCAAATGGCCACAGGGGTAGGTGGATCTACTGGTGGAAGTGACAGCTCAGTGTAGTTAAAACAGAACATTCTCAGTGTGTGTATGTGTGTGTGTGTGTTTTTTCAGATATCCCTCAGCAGTAAAGGGGACAAATGCTCTCCCTCCTGAAGACTGTTTGGTGAAGTTCCTGGTGGAGAACTCTTCTGACAGTGTGGTGCAGTGTGCTAACTGTGATATGGAATACAAAACACAGGTACACCAGGCATCACACGACTCCATGTGCAACACACCCTCTGATATACCCTAGGCTTGTTGCACTAGTCATTGGCTATCTTTAGCTCACTATTCATTATTGTATATGTATTAGTGAATTTGTCTTTTTTTCTGCTATTCCTGTGTTGCTGTTTTGCTATCTGGTGTCAACCAGGGGAGGGTGGGTTTCTCTTGCTTGCACTCAATGGGGCATTTCCACTGTTGCCCTTGACTTTCTGCTAACTTGAGGCTTGGAGTTTTGGAAAAAGGGTCACACAAATAAATCTGAATTGAAAACTGAATTGAACATTTCCAAAAGCCTTCATAAAAACTTTAAACAATGTTATACATATGCATATACACCCATAAAAGCTCACACAGCCCTTTATATAAATAGAGTGATTGCATTGTTGCATTAACACTACGTCACTTTCATAAATCAGTTTTGTACTACTGACCTGCTGGTTCAGCGCACCAAATCTCT
>JBBIGA010000132.1:12465920-12483971 GCA_037576975.1 Alestes dentex | reverse complement strand
TTGTTGCATTAACACTACGTCACTTTCATAAATCAGTTTTGTACTACTGACCTGCTGGTTCAGCGCACCAAATCTCTTACACACAGCAATGTCAGTGTTACTCTGTTATTTGTTACGATAGTGTTCTTGTCAGGGGCAGACTGGGACTAAAAAATGGCCCTGGACTTTCTCCGCCAGCTGTACATGTAAAAGGGTGGTTGGACACGCGTCTCGGTCGTCGCCCCAGGGGGTTTGGGGGATTTGCGCAGAGGTCATAAATATGAATTTTACACCTGATAAATGATTATATTAGCACCCTCTGCTGTTGTTAGCTGATGTCTCAGTTAAGGAGAAAGACAGGCCGATGGCCGTGGACTGGACGGCCGTTCTGGACTTTTCCAGAACACACATGTTGACAGTCCGCCCCTGGTTCTTGTCATAGTGTTGCACAAATATGTTTTTATTTTCTGTTGTCTTTTATCTTTTATTCTTTCTGGTTGCACTGAGCATGCTAATGACAAAAGAATTTCCCTCAAGATAAATAAAGTTCTTTCTTCTTATCATATCATATCTTATTTTATCATACCTTATCTTATATTAAATATATAAAACACACACCTCAAAAAAGAAAGGCTATTCATTTAGTTACTCAAATGGCTAGTTTAAAGTACTGTTTAATGTTAACTAATTGTGTGTGTGTGTGTGTGTGTGTGTGTGTGTGTGTGTGTGTGTATTTCCAGAATGCTGGAGCGATGTATTACTGTAATACGTGTAGGCAGCCCCTGTGTGGACCCTGCAGAGAAGTCACTCATAAAGCCAGGATGTTCTCCTGCCATGAAATCGTTTCACTGGCCAAACGTGCCAAAGAGATCCACAGGAAGTGCCGTAAGCTCAGCACACGCTTTGATTACCTTTAAAAGCCCCTCTTCATTTCATTCTCTTTTTTTTTGTTTATATTAACAGTGTTTATTTGATGCTGTTATTTTTGCACGTTTTCTGTTGTGATGTGAGGTGAGTAATTTGACGATCCAGCAATTTGCACACACACGCGCACACACTTTTACTTCACCCTTTTCTCGCGGTTTTACTGATTTATGGATTCATTTCAGTTAGAACTTGAAGGTCTTCATTCTTTAGTTTGTAAAAAAAAAGTGTAAAAAAGTGATAGTAACGTGGATGCTAAGAGTGTTTTGGTTCTAAACATTTTTTTAAATAAATAAATACGTTAAAAACAAAGCTTTCAACGAATTAGTTCAAGAAAGTACAGAAACCAAAAAACAAAACAAAAAAAAAGGCTTCTTTTGTAACAGTTTTGACTGTAAAATCTGCCATTGCTATTCTGAGGGTTTCTGTTGACTGCTGCATAAAAATAATGCATCTACACTTTTAAAAATAATACAGTTCTATGGAAAACCTTTCATTTGGGTTTTAAATAAATGTAGAGTTTGTCACACACACCTTACACTACCTTATACACCTGTGATGGATCTTTTAAAGGACCGTCACCTGAAATCAAAGGGTCTTAGTCCAATACACCTGTTCCTACTAATCAGCTAATTCATAAGCATTTCCTTGCGGTGGATATGGGCAGGGGTGGAGGCTTCAGGACCAGGGCTGGGAGCTTTTGTTTTAGGGCAGTGTTCCTCACACTGGTCCTCAGGTTGCACCTACCAAAATCACAAAACAAAGAAAGAGTAAAAACCTGGACCACATAATAACTCATTCAAATACTTACCTTTTCTGGCACCTTTATTTTTAAGTGAGGTAAGTAATGACTCGGCAAAGTAAACAATTTTTTTCCGTGGCATTCATTTCAAAGCCTCTATATCTAAGAAATGAATTAGGATCCAAGTCTAAAATGGTGTAAAAAGTCATTTGAGCCTGATGACTGATCTTCCAAAAGGCTTAGATGGAAACTTTTTTTTTTTTTTTTTTTTTCTTTCAGAAATCTGCCGATTAAATGAACATTTTAATGTTTTATTGATGCCTCTCTGACACTCTAGCTCTTCACGAGGAGCTTTACATCATGTTCTCCACGGAAAAGAAATCCATGCTGTGCATCAAGTGCTTCAGAGACATGCAAGTGTAAGAGATGTGACAACACCCAAGCGCAAAATAGCCTCTTAGTATGCTGCTGATCTCTCAACATGTCATTTCTGAAAATGCAACCTCTGACATCTGTCCATCAACACAGGGAAAGCCGCACACACTGCATTGACATCGAGAGCGCATACGCACAGGGCTGTGAAATACTGGACCAGGCTGTGCTGGTGAGTGCATCAGTGACTGTGGGGATATATTTTTGGCATGAACATTTCTGGATTAAGAGCCACTTCAGATTAACTGCACACAATGGCACTCCTTTTGAGTACCATCGCTGCCATTCTCTGGAGTGAAGGCACTGTGAAGTGCACAGGGCTCGATCGTGCTCACACCCCACCAATTAGCTTTGAAGGCTTGATAAGCGATCTCAAATATACTTGCTTATGTGGTTTCTGACATGGTATGACATTGTGTCATCAAGAAAACTGATGGCTGGTGGTACCGTTGGAAGCTTTGCTCTTCTGGTCTTATTTTATGAATAACATACAAGTGTCAGACTACACATCAGCAGGTCTATTTGAGTTTACTTAACAACCTGATGCAGTTTGAAGCAAATGAGGGATGATTAAGCTTAATGTTAACTGGTGGCGAGGCTTATTTTCTTGGTAGCTGTATTAGGCTCTGAGCAAGGATGCATAGTGTCATTGATGCAAAGCACCAATTTTATTAGATAAGAAAGTTTATCGTTAAACAGTGTAAACAGGAGCTGGCACATTTCAGAAATTAAAAAAAAATTGAGATGAAAAGTTGTGTTCTGACCAAAACAAAATGCTTTTTAACTTGCACCTTATTAACCAATGTCGATCAGCTGTAAGCAAACTCCACCTCCACTTTGATTAGTTCATGTTGGTACTTCAATGAATTATGGGTAAGAGGTCCCTGGTAAGTCTGCACGGATGAAAGCTCCTAATTATGAGTTTGTAAGAATGACACGTGTTTGAGTCACTTTAGTCAGAAACAAAATAGACAGCCTAGAAAATGTCCATTTTTTTCAGTTGTCAAAGTCAGTAAAATAAAACAAAGAGCTTGGAATGGGCTTTTTTTTTCCAGTCAGAAGCATTTTGGCAGCATTTGCTCAAACTCCAGTCTTTTCGAGTGTGGTTGTTAATAGAAGGACTGTAATCTGGAGTGTTCATCACTGAAATACATTCAATACACTGAACCTAAACTCACAGAACCTTTCCAGCAATGTGCAATAAGGTCTCAAAAAGAAGTACATGATATATTCAAATCAAATGGAAAATACAGGATGAGATGAGTTTTATATATATATAAAAATGGAAATACAGGATGAGTTTTATATACATAAAAATGGAAATACAGGATGAGATATATATGTACATATACACTGTGTACATACATATATATCATGTACATAGACAGAAATGTATATATTTATGTTTATATCATATTTTGTATGGTGTAACTTTTAATTATACTGCTGTGTTGTATTGCTTTTATTCTATTGGTTATGCTGCCGCTACCTTCTTTTGTACTGTCCACCTTGCTATTTCCCACCCGTGGGGGCTCTAAAGGGTTATCTTATGTTATCTTATCAAGTGTGCTGAACTTCCTGCTCCTCCACAGGCTGTAAAGGAGCTTCAGGCGTCGGCACGTGAGGCCATTGTCCTGCTGAAGGCCATGCTGGGAGAGGTTCGCACTAATGTAGAAGAGGAGGAGAGCGCCATCTGTACCCTGTTCAACAGCATGCAGGCGAGAAATTTAACCAGCAGAGGCCGCACACACATCACAGACAACACACGGAGTATCAGCAGGATCTGTAAAGTGATCTGTAAATTGATAGATTATAACAGACAGGATAATTAACAGGCTTTCTCATTGGGTAGTAATCTTGACCTTTCACACTTTGCCCTGTTATACAGCATTTAGACACTGAGTCAAAAGAAATGACGGTCAAAGGCAACCTCATTGTATTGACTGTGGATGTCCCATGTAGATCGGAGGACATGGATATTCATAGTATTTGTCTAAAAGCTAATTTTATTCCTATTTGTTTTTAATGAAGGAGAGGCTTGCAGAGAGGAAGATGATTCTGTTAAAAGCTGCTCAGAGGTAAACTTCTTTTCTCAGAGTAAATACTCCTGGATGCAGTGTCGAGCACTTTAAGATGTCATACACACAACAGGGCTATGGCAAAATGACAAAAAAAAAAGTGCTAGAGGGTGCCCACAAGCAAGTCCTTATTGAATGGGGACAATGAGGTTAAGCACAGAAAATAAGTATGAAATAGTTTTCTAGATTTTTTTGCACAGGAATAACTACACAAAATATTAATTCAAATATGAATTCAAAGTTTTGGGCAGATAGACCCTAGCATTCTTGCCACTGGGTGCTGATTGGTGCTGGAACTGGAGCTGAACTAGAGCCTTTAAAAATATCAGTACAGTGTCGAAATGTGTGCTTTTGAAGTATATGTTGTTCTGTCTTGAGTGACGAGTGCATTTGTAGGTATAACAATAATTTAGAAATTAAATGTACTCAGGTGTACCCTCCAGCATCTGATCAGCCCTTAAATGCTATCTCTGTATTATTGTAGCAGAAAAATAATTTCACAAAGTGAACATTCAGATTTAAACTTTTCACATGCTGTCTGTTTTTCTACAGTTAAAATGGCTTTTAACACTTTTAGCACCAGCTGTACATGTTTAAAATGGCATGTAAAGCCCCAGGATAACATATAAGTGTTACCCTATGGCACTGCAGGGTTTTACAGCCTTTCTAAGTTCTCACTGGCGCTTTGGTGTTTGGTTTAGTCTATCTAAGAGTGCAGAGCAGGAAGTTGTGGTACAGTGAGCTGCAAAGGCTTGGAGGTCACATTTCATTGACTTCTTTAAATGAGATTTTTGAGCCTTTGTCTTCCATCCCACTCGCTTCACTGCCTGGAAGCTCCCCACAGCAGTGTCTTCTAGGAATTTAGCTAAGGGCTATTTATGTCTGGCGGCTATTTCTGACTGAGTATGTCTTTGTGCTAGAGCACATATAGTAAACACACTGGCATGGTGAAACAATAGGATTTAAATATGAGAAAAGTGATCTAGATATTCATTTAAAAAAATCTATATTTGTTTCATGTATGTCCCTGAATGTGAAAATGTAATGTGTTCCTTGCATGCATTGCTTCATTGAATATTGATACTGATTTATATCTGCGTCATCTGTAGTCAGCACGAGGAAAAGGATAAGGCACTGAAGGAGCAACTTTCCCACTTGGCTGCCCTCCTACCCACACTTCAGGTAGTTCAGGGGTCTGCCTCATGAAACAGAAGGGTTCCTGACTGATTCAGCATTAAAATCAAACACACCCCAGGGCATGGTTTGGAATGTGGGAGAGGTCTGGGGGGATGGTTGCTCACCTGGTGGAGGTCTTTGTATTGATGCATACTGTCTTCACAGTTTTTGGGAGTTTTATGCCTGTAGTATTTTTCAATTATTAATAGGCAGGGGTCTTTCAACTTCACGCGCACACACACATACACACACACACACACATATACATCTGTGTTAGTGGTGGGCCGATCCACGTTTTTCCACAACTTTTTTTTTTTTACACGACTGCCGATACGGATACAGATTCCGATGTAATACATCTTTTTTTTTAAATTATTATTAGCATTATTTCTGTTGAGATTGTGCTGTTTGTTAGTAAGGTTACATCACAGAATAAATAAACTACTAGCCACTTACTAGAAGAGCAAAAAATATACACAACTACATTGAATTTAAAGGCATTCCAAAGGAATTTATGTCACACTTCAGAAAAAGGTAGCAGCAACAGCTGTAAAATTTTGTAAATATCAAAAACACAAAATTTATTGGCTGAATCATCTAAATAGTTTAAGTATTATGTCCGTTCTAGCAGCAACAACTGTGTAGAAAATAAAGTGCAAAACTAATAAATTTAAAATAATGTGAATTCGGAGACACGACATGGGCAGAGTGTAATCTCGCCACTTCTGTATTTAAGGTGGACTGGCCGAGTTACGAGATGGCCAACTTTAGCCTCGTCGTGTTTTGGGAGATAGAGAGAGGGGGAGAGGGCAAAATCAGCCAAACAAAACAAAATAGCCCCTGAAAGAACCCCAAAGAGGTCTTGAGGGAGAGCTAAGGTTCACGGTATGAGGGCGGTGATGCATCTCGTATTACACAGCGTCGAGTTTAAGGTCCAGCGCAAACTGCGAGCTGGAATACAGAGATCGGGGCTGTCCAACTGATATCCGATATCGGATTTACGGCTATATCAGACCCGATATCGATATCATACCGGATCGGGCCCATCTCTAATCTGTGTGTGTGTATATATAAATATTACTTTCCAGGACTCCCACAGTTACACAGTATTACCAACGCTGGGAGGGTGAGGGCCAGCACCTGCTTCCTCCCATTCCTGTGAATCATCTTTAAACTGCTCTTAACGCAAAATCAAAGGACAGGTTTGGAGGAGAATGCTAACTTAAAAATTAATCCACATTGTGGTCTCTGAGCTAGTTGAGTGTTTCACTTGATGATAGGTGGGGGTGGTGAAAGGGAGAGGTAAAAAATGGTATTATTGGTTAGTGTTAATCCCCCCCTCTACTGGTGCACGGTGACAATCAAAACCCAGATCTCTGTGGCAGACAAAAGTCATTTAATTTTGATGGAAGATTAGTGGAAAATAAGAATGTCGTGTTTTTAAACAATATATGATGAAATAGGCTTAATATGTGCAGAAACCTGACCTAACAAAGTAAAAAGGTCAGTTCTCAATGTAGACTGAGTCTCTGTTTACCCAGGTTTAGATTCTCAAACTCTTAATCCCTGTTCCAGTGGAAGCACATTTATGAAACTTAGACAGGAGTCAAGGGGAACAAGAAATCCTTGAATACTCTATAAATATGTTTTTGTTATAATTGCTGTATGTTCTTCATATCTATGTAGTAGCTATGCTTTCTTGTTTCTCCAGTCAGTGTTTGGGATTAGCTGCAAGTGCTCTCATTTTTGTGTCTTGATTTTAAGTGTACAATGAAACAAATCATAACATATTTGCAGCAGTTCACAAAAAGGGTCCACCAGGGGCCTTGTTTTCTCTGGGTGGGAAGGTTGACATTCCGGTTCCCCTTCATTGAGTGCAATGCTAGCTAATGCAGTGGTCTCTTAGCTGACGTAACAGAATCAACAGTTTCTCCTCCAAGAGTACTCAGTTGTACTTTTGAAAAGAGTGTAAGTAAAGAGTCGTTTTTTCACACAGCACAGTGTGAACAATGTGAACTTCTTTTTCTGCATTTAATCCATTTACCAAGCATAGCAGTGGGCAGCCAGCAAACCAGTGCCTAGGGATCAAGGTGTGGGGTTGGTATTTTTAAGGGTACCTCAGTGGTGCCACTGGTAGTCCTGGGATTTGAACCCATGACCTTCTGATCTCAGGGGCAACGCCCTAACCACAAGACCTCCAGCTGCCCAAGTGGTACTTCATGTGTGTTAGACTTCACCCTCCCACCAGGGGTGGTCAGTGGCTTAACTGGGGGTTGTTTTTTCTGACCAGAAAAAAACAACCGCAAGGTGTGGAGTGGTGATGGAAACAGGGAAATACCAATTTTCTTGCAAGTAGCACACAAATGCTTTGTTTACAAGATTGGTTTAATGCTACCATTCACCTCCTCTACTGGTGAAAATAGAATGAATATGAAAAATGTGAATATGAAATCTATATACATTTAACATAGCAAAGAAAAGGCAGAATAAATATTCTCTAGACCTCCACGCTTACGTTTTCAGTGTGGTTTGTATGTCTTGCAGCACAAATTGCCATTGTGATGTAGCAAAAAGTAATTCACCTTCCAGGATTTATAAGTAAGGCCCCAGGTGACCCTTTTAAGAACAATGTTCCTGTTTTCATCTGCACACTAATATATGCTTAGAATACTAATAGTCTTATCACTGCTCAGGTTCACCTGGTCACTTGCTCGGCCTTTCTCAGTTCGGCTAACAAGTACGAGTTCCTTGACATGGAACACGTGAGTAGCGGACTCTCTCTTGTGCCATGCTAATTGCGTCAATAGAGTTTACATTCTGTTGACCCCCTGTCTCTTTCTTTAACAGCAATTGATGGAGAGACTGTGCCAAATCGTGAAGCTGCCTCATCGACTCCGGCCTGCCCAGAGCAGCAAAGTAAGTGTCACAGTGACACACTATTAAAGGTCTGCTATCTGATCTGTGCCTGACTGGTCTGAACACAATTGGGTTTCAGGATGGGTTCAGGTTAACTTTTTAATGTACAGTCTCTAGCTCAGGTTTTTTTTTTCTAATGAGGCCTTTTTAAAAGCTCTTTTCCTTGCACATTCATGCACTCTCCTCTAACTACTGGATGAATGTGCCCTTAAATGACTCTGTGGATGATAACAGAGGTGAGTTGATTTGGTGGAAGTCTACAAAATTCCACAAAAATGTATTGATAATAAACACTGTGTGTATTACTGAGGTGCAAAATATGACTCCAGCAGGACATGTTCAGCCAGTCAACTCAAACCAATATGCTTCAGGAGTCACCACCAGCACAATGATTGTGTGTTGGGAGTTTTGTGAAATGTATTTCTATGGCCAAGCTTCCGCACGCAAGCCTAAGATTACTGTATCATCCCATTAACAGTGTTCCTGAAGCATCAGGAGCACAGTTCTCTCCCCACAGTTTATAGCCTCTCATCATCCCAGAGCTACATCCATGGAGTTCTACCTGCGGAGAGTTGTTCTGTCAGAGCTGCCTTAGTTACTGTGGTCTTTTATTTTGTATAGTCTTGTTTAAGTTTTTTATTATTTGTGTCATTGTTTAGCCATGTAATGAAAACCTAACCCCACTAACTTGTGGCCTGGCCTGATACACGCATTTGTTAGGATAAATTTGTTAGCATCACAGAAAACTCCCTCTGAAATGTATTTTGAGCCCAACCAGACAGTAGTGCTTGCACTTTGTCAAACTCCTAGTTCTTAGTTTGTATCTCCATTGTTTTTTTTGCACAGGCAGTAAACAATCGTAGCCTCTTGTGTCAGCTCGGCTGCGGCCCACTTTCGGCCCTGCCACAGAGTAGGGCTGTGACAGCTTAGGTACGGGTCGCTTTATTTGCAATGGAAAATCATTTGTTCATGGTACAGCATGGTTCCTTCTGCCAGTGGAAAAGTGCCAAATCTGGGTTTGGGTAAGATCAGGAAAACTCTACCTACCGAAATGTCTAGTGCTAACAGTAAAGTTCGCTGGAGGAGAGATTATGGTCACAAGATGAGTCAGTGTGTCATTGGATCTAGACTCCAGAAATTTAGACTCCAGGAGCAGGGTAACCACTGCTGTAAGTGGTAAAATGAATGTGTAAAACACCAAATAACTAATTGGAATCACTGACTCCCATGATTACTGATTGCTAGTTGTTGGTGGCATTAAAGGACCTATGAAAGCACGTCCTGTTTTGAAAATAGTTATAATGTTTTTGGTTGTTTCTTTGGTGAGGCTTGATGTTTTGTCTGAACATGGCTAAAAAATACAGGGACATATTTAAGTTAAAATTTGGTTGAAGTAGTGGGCACCCCAAGACTAAGCAGGCTGTTGTTTTCTGACAAAATTTTGGTCAGAACTGTTCCCTAAGTAAAGAACGAAGTATTCCTGTGACAAATGGTTATGAGCTTGTTCTTTTTGATACCAGTGTAAGCAGCCACGGTCTGTGCTCTGGGAGGGAGTTGACAGATGGAAGTAATGAGCCCTTTTCCCAGAATGCTGGTTATGATTTCACTTCCACTGGAGTGGCTTCAAGTGTTTCAGGGTCTGGCTTTATGTAATTCATGGATTTTTATGGTTCAGTGGCTATGACCTGTTCATTAGGCTATAAGTCAGTAGCACGTTGAATATTGTTTATCCAGTATAGACTAGCTAACAAAATGTTGAATGTGATTGAAGTTGTGCTGGCGTTGCATCTAATGACCGAGTCTATAACTGTACATAAGCATATGGTGCTTACAGCTCGTCTGGAATGGTCCCTAAGACAAGCTACTAACGTCGCATTAGCAGTTCCAAGCAGAGCCAGGACAGAGTATTTACCATGCTATGCTGACTTCAGTTATGAATCCACAAAGCAAAAAAATCTCATAGCTCAGCTGCTGCTGCCTGTTCCTCAAGCTACAAGCCCTTGTTCAGCAGCTTTAAGTAGGACAGAAGCACAAACCTGCTGTTAGACAGGACAGAGTACCTTGGTACCTGTATTTTGTCTACTAGAGCAAAGGCAAATTACATACAAACCTTTATGGAGTGTCTTTAGTAGAGTCTAGACCGTTGGTGACAGTTGAGCAACCTACCACCACACCCAGTCAGGCTCATAGTCTGTGACAAACTCATACATTACACCGGCCAATGCCACTCAGATCAAGCAAGTTGTGCACTTTATAGCCACAGTTCTGTATCTGTGACTAAGCCTTTCCAGAGCATCCAAGGTATGGGCTAACAATAGTCTGCTTCCTCAAAAATCTCTTAAACACTTATTGCAGACGTGTGACTGCCTCTAAACCTCTTCTGTCAAGCTGTCATCATTTGAATTACTGACTTGGGATATAGGTTAACAAGCCCTCCGCTGTTATAAAGCCATACGTACAGCTAGTGCAGGTAGCTGTCACTTATAATTTTCTCAAGACATTAGATCTGATTCTTCTTTTGCCACTTTAACCTGAATCTCCAAGCCCCACTTACAGGTGAGGGCAGAGCAGCTACCCTCTTTCCTTTGGTTCTGCAACACCAACCAAGCTTCTACAACCCAGTCTATGGCTCAAATACACAAAATATACACAAGTTCCATCATCTTCAAGCCCCCATGCACAGGATTCTCTGATGGAGATATTTGTCCAGGACCCTAAGAAGCTGAGAGCTGAGCCAGATCTGAAATCAGTTGCCAGATTCCCATTTTCCCATCAAAGCTGGTGCCAGCTCACTTGGACAAAACAACCTGGCTTAGTTACTTGCTCGCGTGTTTCTTGCTAAGACTAGTCCAGCGCATCGCTCAAAGAGTGAACTATCAGCAGACTTTTTCCCAGCCTCAAAGAGTCGGGATCAGTACAATCCTCTGAATTCTCTGATGACAAGTGGTTATTTATCAGTATACAGTGACTACAACCCAACCTGAAGTGGAAAATCCACGCAGACTAGTTGATCATGTAGTTATACTCATTTTAAATCCACACAAATGATGATTTCTGTCTGTAATTTCCAGGATTGTTACAGTCTATATTTCTTCACTTTTCCAGCCTAACGATGTAATTCATGTGAATTTGAATAGATGTGTTTTACTAGTACTACAGGAATTAGGTGTCTTTTTTTTTTTTTTCTTAAATCAAGCTTCAAATTGGTCTCAATTTAGTATTCAGGTAATCTAAGGTATTCTGAAAATCTGTAATATTTGATTGAGAAACAACATAAATTCTTTTTTAAATTCTGTACCAAGTGAAGATTATTGCTTTGCTCAGTTATAAGATCCATCACGTGTTTCATTTTTTGGCCTCCTAGTGTCTGGAAAAAGGGTCTCAGTGGCTTTGTAGCACTTATCATTTTTGTAAGATGTGGAAATAAAGACACTGGCATGAAAGTATTTAGCTAGAATGTCAACTTCATTTGTTCCTCTTAAATCAATAAAAGTTTAAAGATCCAAATGGAGTGCTTCTGCTTTCTCCTTTTGGCGTAGTTGTATCAGATTTCGTTGAAGGTCGGGAGCATTTTTCATGCAATTGGATGAACTTTGGTAAGAAAGGAGGCAGTTCATATTCCACAACTTATTGTTAATAAATATGATGGATATTTGAAGGCTGGCTTGGAACAGAGAGGCCAAATGAAGGGTGATATCAGATAATCATTTTAACATCCAATACCTCTGGAATGAGTTGGAGTGTTTGTGATCCGGACCTAATCGTCCGCTAATACCCGATGACAGCTAAATGCTATCAAATTCTCACAGCAAAGTTCCAACATCTGGTGTAAAGCCTTCCCAGAGAAGGGGAGGCTGCCACCTTGATTTCAGAAGAAATGTCAGATGAGCCAGTGTCTACAAACTTTTTGGCACTGTGTACATTAACTGCTCAGCTAAACAGTCGATAATGGAAACTCGTGAACTGAATGCAGCGTTACATTACATCACGGCAGATGCTCACTACATTCATTTGGCAGATGCTTTTATCCAAAGCGACTGACAATTTGCGGAAACACTCAAGTTTCAGGACAGTATGACATACAACATACAGACATGTCTAACATGATTTTACCTGCTACCAAAACATGTATGACTTCTCAAAAGGTGGACTGCAATCTTACTGACTATTTTAAAACTGGTTCTCTGCCCTAGATTAACACAGATTTCCGCTCTGAGTTTGCCCGCTGCCTGGAGCCACTGCTTCTACTGGGCCAGCGCAGACCAGGCTCAGTCTCTGGAGGAGTCACTGTCGGCAACCTGTGAGTCACCTAAAAGACTGGTGTGTGTGTGTGTGTGTGTGTTTGTGTGGCTGTGTGGTTTTGTGCAGTGCATCTTTTTTATTAGGTAAAAAAGGTTTTGTCCTGAGAGCGGCAATATAAATATATAAATATTATACATAAATATGTTTTAATAGCCTGCCCTGCATTATGCCTTCTTCAAAAAGCAGTCCAGGCTGAAATCTACGACAGCAACCCTTGTTGCTTCAGTGTGAACGGGCATATGTAATATGTAAATGTGTTCACGGTTATGACACCAGGAATTTAAAACAGGCTGTTTTTTGCAGTTCACTGGGAAGTGAAGTGAATGCTTTGAAACTCTAAATTAGTTTAAATAGTGCACCAGCCTCTTTTATTTAAACGGATTAGAGCACTGCACAAGAGTCAGAGAACACCTTTTTATCTCTTTTGAGAGGTCGGAGAAATCAGGCTTCACTTTCTCTTCAGAGCGGAAGAAGCGTGCTGGCCCTTTCAGTGGAAGAATGCAAGTTTGGTCCTCTGGCATTGTTACTCGTAGCTGCGAGTAAGACAGCACAACTGACCTCTTTTACTCAGCATGATGTTGATGAAACAGAACTGAACGTCAGCGTTGTGCTCTCCAGTCATGTTGTGTTAGACGCAGGTGGAAAAGATGCATTGGTGCTTCACATGACAAGGAAACTTGAGTTATCCTTTACTCTCCCAGCTCGGTAGTATTCTGTGATGCCGGAAGACGTAGGTAGTGGATGAAATTGTACATGACTAAATTAGAAAACAAACATGTAAGCCTTAATAAAGATTGAAACATTAAACACTAAACAAATTTGATATTATATCTGTATTTTTTCTGTTAAATATAACTATCATTATTCATACATCTGGTAATTCATTTGTTAAAAACATGTTTCATATGAAAAATTCATCATTTCTAATTAATATCTGTTTTGAATAAATGAAAGGGTGATCTCTGACTTTTGCACAATATAGATCTACCTTTCTATGATAATGGGACCTGAGAAAACATGCTAAAAGCATTTATATGGCATCCAAGCAGAAATCCAACAAAACTGCAAAACTGAAAGTTGTCCGACAAGTGATACATATTTATTTAGTTAAGTTAGTATATTGTCTGGTGTGCAATATTTTCCTGCCGTTCTGTAGAAGCCATAAGGCCTTAAAGGTCTTTTCTTTAACTTTGTCGGTGACTTTAGAAGGTGATAGCTTAAATTGTGACATGCCCTAAGCGATCACCGAGCAGGTGCTGACAATAGACCAAAGGAAGGGAACAATTGGCCATGATCCCAGAAGTCATTTGGCCAGTCATTAAGCTGTGTCCAGCTTTTATGTAACTTCTGTTCGTAATATGCCAGGTGCTGGCTGTGTCTGAGGGGTGCCAGGGCATGGGGTGATAACACTGGGCCTGGGGCAAGTGGAGCCACAGCTTCCAGGAAAGCTGTGATCCTGGGAGGGTTACAGCTCTGCTGGGATCAGTCTGAACTGCTGCACAGAATGTATTAAAAACACTGCTCCTGGATCAGCCCTGCTTTCCTACTCTTCGTCGGCATGCAGAGGCGGAATCTGATTCAAGATCAGTATTTACACACTGAGGTTGTACAGGGAATGTACAGTTCTCCCATGTGAGACTAACGCCAAGAGTGATTGAATGCATTGTAATGCTGGAGTTCCACTCATTGGCTTAGTGTACTGGCCCGTAGGTTTTATAACCATTTTCCAGGAAACTCAAAGACAAAACTGACTTTAATATGGTGGACAGACACTTGTGTTTGTTGTGTTTGTTAATGAATAATGTGAGCCAATTACATTTTTTAACAGGGTTTCGAAGTTTTGAAACTCACTCTTAGAAATTATGGTTTTGGCTGTGACTGAGATTAAAGCACCTAACTGTAACAACAAGAGGCTACAATTGCAGCTTCTATAGCAACATATGGCATGCAGGCAGCTGGGGTTCAGCTGACTATTTATACATTGTTGCTGCCCACTGGATATATTTTGCACTATAATTGCAAAAAAAAAACAAAACAGATTTAAGGGTGATTTTGAGAATGCAAATTCATTTTCAGAAATACCAATGAAAATGCCTGAAAAATGCTATTGGCCGCACATTTCTAGGACAAACTTTTAATTGACATTGAAGGTTTACATAATGAGAAGATTCTTTAAACAGTAAAATAGCGCTTCACACTTATGCATCTTATACATAAAATGTGGTTGCCCTTTGAATTGTTCTCCACTTCATATGTCTTCAGGGGACCAGAAATCACTTCTGGCCACCTCTATTTCTAACGATGTATGTATGTAGTGACACAACAAACTCATATAACCTCCTTTGTTAAAACATCATTGCCTTTTGGTGATTAGCATACGAAACCACAGCATGGCAGTGTTTGAGGTGGTCAGGTACCGGCCTCACTAGCTGCAGCTTGGCTCTATTTTAAAACCTTTATTAGGCGCCACAAGTGAATCTGTCTGTCCCCTCAGAGCAGTAACATTAACCTTGTGCTTCCCTTCCTTGTTCCTCCACTGTCATTATCTACCAAGAGAAAATGGTTAAATCTAGCTGTGTGATTCTATAGTAATTCTATACATCATTGCGATAGAATTTTACAATAGTTTCATTGTAATGTACTCTTTGTATTAACACAGTACGTATGTGCTGTCACGGTACCTGTTTTCAAATCTTGATCTGCTACCTTGACTTTTTTTTAACCTGCAAGACTTATGGCATAGATGCTGGCGTCTACACAACTAGGCAAGATACCAGCTCAACTAACTAGCAGTTGACCAAGATTTCTACTGCCTGTTTTCATTCCCTTCTGAACGACTTCTCATCACTGTTTCCCTTAGAGGGAATCCCCAATACCTTCTTAAAGGCTATTCCAGAGTGGTTAGAGCAAAGAGGTTCATAAGTAAGGGAAGCTAACATATGCCCACAGAAGAAGGCATGCTCAGAAACTACGCACATTGCAAATGTGCGGAGCTATGCATCAAGAAAGCCCTGATTGGGATGGGACAGGAACCAAACAGTACACAAACCAAACTAGTACTGGCACACAATCAGATGGAGCAGGTAGAGATCACCTGGCAGAAGGGATGCAAAATGATTTATACAAATTATCTTTAAAATGACAAAAACAACAGTGAGGTGAGTGTTAACGCCTCAGGGCGATACCGTGAAATTAGAAAGAATAAAAACAGCAGAACCTCTGGATATAGTGTCTTACCACAGATTATCATAAAACCATTTTAGTATGCCAAAGAATGCAATTGATGCCAAAGAATCAATTGTACAAGTACAACTTTCTGCCAAATTATTTGAAGAAAACAGGACTTTGGAAATGAGTGAGGACTGAGGTGTCCAGATTGTTTTTTTTTAAACCAGTAGTTGTACTATTGCATGCTTACAATGTACTGGTACAATACCTGAGTTGAGACTGCTGGTCATAGCTGCAAGAATGTTTGGTCCAATAGTCTCAAAAGGATTTTTTTTGTAAAAAAAAGGAGACAGCATCTGTTGAACCAGCTGATAATTTCACATGACGAATAAATTCCTTCAGGTGGGAAAGATGCACAGACTGAAACTGGTTATAAATGGCAGAAAGAGTGACAGTGATGGATGGGTTATAAGAACAGGGTGAGATGAGAGCTCTGATGCTTGTAACCCTGTCAACAGAAGGTGCAGGGATTTTCCTCTGGTATCTGAGGTGACAACCAGGAACGAAGATTGGTTGTATTAAGAGCAGCGTTGACGGCACTAAAAACAGAACAAGGTTTATAAAAAGTATCAGAATATTTTGTCTTTCGTCTTCAACAGTTTTTTGACGCCAAAAAACACCTGCCACTTTTCTTTTCATTTTTCCACTTGTGTAGTTTTTCTGCATTATCGGCTGAATGCCCAAGTCATTCAGCGCTTTAGTTTTAGGCCTGCGCTCTCCTGCACTAAGGTTCACTAACGTACTGCGTAATGAAACAGAATTTCCGTTTTAATCATCCGAAAGCTAAAGAAGGCTGGCAGCATAGCGCAGTGTTAAAACAATGCACTGTGTGAAGAATATGGAGACTTAAATGTTTGGAATGTTGTCTAAAACACTGTTTGATAAATAAAGAAGAATTACATTCAGCGGAATACTTTCTTATAGCATATTATTTTTCATTTTATTTATTAGTAATCAAATGATGGAAGTTATTGTTGCTTCTCAGTAACCAGCCAGGTTTTTTGTTTTTTTTTTATAATGAGCCAGTTTAGGTCGGTTTTGGACTCAAAACTTGTCGTGATGTCGTTTCATTTGGGTTTGGTTTAGGGATAATTGGGTCTCCGGTCAGGTTTGGATGCAAAACATCATGCTGTGTGTCAGATTGGATTGGACTTGGACAAAGACTTTTCAGGTTGTATTCGAATTCAAATTTTTTAGGCCAGATTAAAGCTATAATCAGTACACATGTATGATTTGGTCCTTAGCAAGATGAAGATTGTCCACCAAGGGAAGTGTGAGTGGTAAGAGCGGTACTTGGCATCAATGACCATGTATATGTATATGATATTTATATTTTTATATAGGTTGTCACCTCACAGAGGGACAGGTAACTGCAAAAAAAAATGAATTGGTCCAAGGACTCATCTTTGCACCTTTAACCCCCGGCACTAGTTTGACGTAGGCATCTCGGCAACTTTCCACATCAATCACCGCCGCCGTTCTCAGGTATTTCCACCCCCCCACCCCCCCCTAGACTGACGTCCTCCCACCCTTCCTCTACCCTCTATCCATGGCAACAACAGGCCGCTCTCGGCAGGGCCGGCCTTCTCTCACTATTTTTATCAGAATTACATGGAACTCTTCGTGATTCAGCTCAGAGCACGGAGCCCACACAAACAGAGAGGGTGGGACACCGGGCCACTTTGTTCCATGCCAGTCCCTCGCAGTGTCCTTATCTTAAATCCGTCTGGGTCAGCCACAGCTCAGTGATGACACACAGCGCAGGCGTGAGTGTGAGGGCCAACAGTGTCTGAGAGACCCTTCAGGAACTCGTGAAAACACAGCATACGTGGGCAACCAAGACAGAGAGACTAAAAGACAATTACGGTAATCCATCTTCCTTTTTTTAATGGTTTCAAAGTTGTGTAGTTTCACTTGGACCTAATGGTGTATTAATGGGTCAAATGAGCTTTGAATGAAGCTGGTGAAAGTCTGATCTTGAGATTATGAGAGAAGTGTCATGATTTATTCTGCCATTCAGAAGTTTAAAATGACTTCAGATAGCTTTATGCAATAATAGTTTGCACAATGTTTAAACATTATAGACCATACATAATACGTTTACATGTTTTATTCAATATTACAGATATTTATTCATTAAATGATATGACAAAATGTTACATGACAAATTGGAAACTTACATAAATTGTATTATAACTTCATCAGTTTCTCAGACATTGAATTATTCTCTACAGTGCAGAATTCAAGAATTAAAACAGTACATTTTTACAGCAG
>JBBIGA010000132.1:12436906-12465820 GCA_037576975.1 Alestes dentex | reverse complement strand
ACACACACACACACACACACACACACACACACACACACACACACACACACACACACACACACACACATATAAATACACAGTGTACCACTTTATTTTGATGGTCTCCTTTACACAAGAGTTGCCCCTTTATTAGGTATTCCTACCTTGTACTTACCTCATTTGCCACTTTATCACAACCATCTTCCATAAAGGTGCACTTTATAGGTTCCCAATTACTGACTGTGGCAGTATAATTTTATAAGGGCCCTTCTACCTGTTCAGTAATGAAAAGGGAGCACCAATACCTTTTTTTGCTTTAACTGATTCAAGCAGCCATTTAGCCCCCCCCCATGCTCGCCCAGAGTATGTACCTTTTAAAACTGGTTGTAGGAAAAGAGTGTAGAGAGTCTGTTATTTTTTAAAGTATTCATTCCTTTGCAAAAGAATATGGTTGGAGATATGATTGCAGTTAGGGGTGCCCTCCAAGTAGAACATTGCGCAGAATCCTTGGGGACCAAAATGCACTCACTGATGTCCAGGTCTTTAAGTGGGTCATTTTCAGCACAGTAACACAGTAGTGGCATGGAGTATAGCATCCACCCCCCCTAAACCATTTCTGGTCCAGTGGTCCTCAGATGGTCCTTTTTCATTGATGGATGGGATGATTGTCAGTATTATAAACCTACAAAATTGCTCCAATGAATGTAGGTGCCAGGTGTTTGTGCCAATCAGGTGCTTATAGTGTGGTTCATCAAGGTATGAGCTAAACTCTCCGAGCGCTAATGTTTTTCACCGTAGTGTGTGAAAAGTGTTTATTTTCTAAGGTGTCAGAGATGCCACAGTTTATATTTCACAGTCTGCTCCCAAAACATCACAACAAGCCTGTTCTAGTGTGCAGCATTTATTTCCTTGGTGTGTTCTACAATATGCTCTCACGCTGATCCTAAAACGAGCGAGAGTCGCTACCTTTAGGGTTTCATCACCTCCCCAAGCCAATCTGGAATGCTATTGATGTTTACATTCCACCAGAGAGGGTGTTTATGTCTGTTTTCTATATTTCCCACGTTCACATCTGTTCCCTGCGGTCTAGTCTGTGCAAGAGTGAGAGATGTAAAGAGGGAGACTGAACGATCCCCTGTGCTGTTTATTATGTCCATGTGTATGCGTGTGTGTATTATAGAGGACATTAGTGCCACTGCCAGCGGGATGGATCTGCTGTAGAGAGCAGAGGACAGAAGGAGGAGAGGACGCTCATGCCCAAGGAAAAAAAACACACCAGCTTTAATGCCAGAGCAACAGAGAGGAGTGTAAGAGCACAATAATTTAGGAGTGTATGATGTGAGCTACTTGTTACATCTTCAAGCCAAGCCAGGAAGACGGGCCACAGTACCTAATCCAAAACCATTACATAAGGGTTTATGTGATCCTGAAGTTTTGCCAAGTGTTTTGAACCCCACGCCCCACCCCCATCTCCATCAACCCCCACAACAACAAAGCTTTTACACATTGGCACGCACAGTCAAGGACATTAGATAGATAACTTCAGCTAAGTCACTCGATTTTACTATTTATTTGCTAATGCAGCTAAACTACTGTAATATTATTAATAAGGAATGATTTGCTCTCTCACCAGATCACTTACATTTCTTTTAATCTGTTTTGTGCCTCAATGTCAGTTTTTCAAACAAACGTCTTGATGCCTTTATCTTCACTGTAATAATATTCAGCAAGTAATGAGTGTGTTTTTCCTTGTTGTAAATGGATATAGTGTAGCCATGGATGTAGGTTTATAGTCACCATGGAAAAGAATATAGACATGGACATGGGCAGAGTGTAATAATGGAAATGAATGTGGTGCATTCAAGGAAATGGGAACAGGCTTCATATTGAAATTGGTGTAGCTTTACCATGCAAATAGGTGTAATGCAACCGTGAAAATGGATGTAGTGTAACCATGGACACCGCTGAAAATGAGCATGGGTGCATCTTAACCATGGAAATTGGTTTAGCTTATTGTAGAAATGAGCGTAGCACAATCGTGCCAACGGGTGTAGCCTACCCATCCTTATATCAGTGGTGTATATCTGCTTGAGATTTTAATTAGTCAACAAGTGTTAGAATTCTGTTTCCATCATCTGGATTCTGATATCTAGTCTTTAGAACATTATTATCTAACTATTGCATTTTTAAAAATGCTGGGCATTCAGGTTTTATCTAGTTTGTTTATCTAGTTTGTTATAGAAAAACAAGTAACCCTTACAGTCCGGAGCAAGTGGAGCAGAACCATTATAGCAGCTGCAAGGGAGGACCAACTCCATATGAAAGTCTATGTATCTGTATGCAATTTCATTAAAGTCCCTGTTGGTGTAATGGTCAGGCGTCTCATTACTTTTGTCCATATAGTATGTAATATATTTATAATATATAATATGCACAAAAGTAATGGGACGCCTGACCCCTGTGAATACCAGCAGACGCGTAAAGCGCCCCCCATGAGCACAATAAGCACTAATTTTCAAAATAAAAGGCTTTTTAAAAAAAAGGGTATCAAATAACTGTCAGTGTTAAGTAAATAATGCCTTAACGTGATAATAATGCGTTGATGTGCCCAGCCCTCATTTTTATCTTACTATTATGTACAATAGTCTACTATGTGCAATACTGCACAATGTTCTTATTAGGTGCTAAAACATTATCATTATGAATAATATCTTATGTGCAATTGTCTTAGGGTGTGCAATATCTTATTATTATAATGTACAACAGTCTTACCATGTGAATATCACTACTTATGTCATTATTACTCATATACTACTGATCTCTGATATGTGCAATAACATACTCCTAACCACCATTTGTGTTATCAGTAGTTCACTTAACAGTAAGTTATTATCTATAGTATTAACACTCCAGCATTTGTGCATATAGTATAGTGTATTTCATGTTGATTTTTTTCCTACAGATTTCTGTTTGGATTTATTTAGACTTTATATTTTATATGGTACTTGTCTGTGTGTCTCTGTGTGTCTGTGCAGTCATAACATAAGCCATTTCCTCTGGGACTCTGATTCTGATGAGTAGACCTATTCAGTGATTTCCCTTCAGTTTTGAAAGGGGTGGGTAAGGTGAGTAGGGCAACGCAGGATTTTGAAATCCACACCATGGATGGTTCCTCACCTCCTGCTTTGGTTCTATCCACTCTCTGGACTTGCTGGAGCTCTCGAGACAATTTTGTGTGTGCTATCAACGCTCCTCACCTGGATGTCCCCCAAACCACATCATCTTTCTTTTAAGCCCCTGCAATGTTATGATTTTAAGCTATACATTAGTTCCAGGGCCTAATCTCTGCACAAAATTCTAACCTGTTCCATTTATCATGTTCCAACATGCATTTATCATTCTGTCTAAACTGAATACAGCCAGTGGTTTATCAGAGCTTTCTCGACAGTTTTCTGATAGATTTCCTACACTGATCATTATCTCAGGAAATCTTTGAGAGTTTTACTGTGCTTAAGAAAAAGTGTAAATCTTTCTTTTGTTTTTCGGCAATCATAGAAAACTGTGTGGATGCATGTACGGGAGTGTGTGACTCAAAGACACTCAGTGAACTCAATGTGACGTTCAAATAAAGGCAATTAGGGGGCAATTATTGTACCGCGTGTGCAGACTTGAGCTTGAACTATTCAGCGACACGAATGACACGCACACAATTACGACACAGTAGGCAACACCACCGTCTAAAAGAAAAAGGCATTTTCAAACAGCATTAATCCACAGCTATCAGAGTTTTTCCATTTGTTGGAAATGAGTACATACTCATGTTTATTAAAACAATAAGACTGAGCTTACAGTACAATTACTAATTTATGTTCAAATAAACATCCATCAAGACGCTGTGTTCCTAACAAATGCTCACATAATGGAACAAATAAATACGCTCTTACTGTGGCAGAAATATCCATTACCATGTCCTCCAGTCCTCCAGCTCAGCTCAGCTCAGCATAGAGGCATTTGTCAGAACCACTGACGGCCAAGCCCGGTTAGATTAATTTCAAAGGATCTGTGGTCTGTGGCCTCTTAATCTAAGACTGGGCACTGATCGAAGCTTAATTAAGAGAGCCTGAGGTGAATCGCGTCATTGAGCTCAAATCTATATGAGCATATCAGCTTGAGCTGGGATTCGTCTTTGACCATTTTAACTCTCAGGTGTGCCTCTATTCAGAATACATAATAGGCTGACTGCCTGGCCACGGTCCTTACAACTCTTTTTAACTACTGCAGCTCCACATTCACTCACACCCAACCGTTACAGTATGTACTAAGGTGCCTGTGTGTGTGTGTGTGTGTGTGTGTGTGTGTGTGTTTTCAAATAAACATAGAGCTCCCAAGTGGCACATCTATTGATACTTTGACCCCCCCAAGAGGAGATCTCGAGTTTAAACTCCTCTCATCACTCAGCATGAAATGAGCCGACGAGGCACCTGTTAACTGATGTAACAGAAGAATTTGTGTCCTCCTCCAAGTGTGTGGAGCTGCATAATGAGATTGCCTTAGTGGTGCTCAACATGATGTGCTAGCTTTCACTCTCATTGCTTGGAATTTGGGAGAAAACTGGGTAAAAAAGCTAATTATACATACATGTATCACATGCCACGCTAATCACATTTCATTGCAATGTTGTCCTTGTGCTAATTTGCATATGATAAATAAAGCTGAAACTGAAACTAATCATATATGATGATTTGTATTTTGTGTTTGTAAATGACACATTAAAGTAAAGCAAAGTGGCCCCTTATGGTCACGTGTGAACACAGCACAGGACAGCACACAGTATGAACAACGTGAAATTCTTTCTCTGAATTAACCCATTAACCAAGGGAAGCCGGGGGCTGCCAGCAACAAGAGGTGCCCAGGGAGCACCTTAGTGATTGCAGTGTTGGGATTCAAACACACAACCTTCTGATTGCAGAGGCCACGCCCTAACCACTAGGTCACCAGCTGCCCCAAAAAGAGCCACATTCTACATTTTTATTTCATTTTTCCCCGGTGCTTATCTGTAGTTTTATGTACCAAAAACAGTAATAGTTACTTTTTAAAAATTTTGCAAGCTCTCTTTATCCCTTTAAATTTGAGGTCTGTTTTTGTTACTGTGCCTTCAAGAGTAATAAATGTTAAAGACCTTGGTGCTGAAATCCTCAAGGATTGCAGTAAAACACAATCTTCCGATAACACAGCGACAGACTGTTTCCAGGAATAACACTCCGCATCACTTCAGCCCGAATGGATGGGGCAAAACCGTGGTTGGCTGAACAGGAGGTCGCATGTACGTGTTCATGGTTGTGTCATCGCTAACTTGAAATCTACATGGGCTATTTTGGCAGCTCAGTTTCTATGTGTGGATTTTCAATGAAATGGGTCTTGTATTAATGCTTGTATACCTGGAACAGAGACAGGGTCTGTACGTTTGAGAAGGAGCCAATGAAGGAGAAAGAGAAGAACAGATGGTTGAGGTGGAAGAGGAGGAGGAAGAGTGAGCAACACCTCTCTCCGTGGCGGTACAGATAAAGCCCTTCCCTACTGACCCCTGAATAGCAAGGACTGGGGAAGCTGGGCAAATTTGGCCTGTGTGATGAAAAGCGGGACGCAGTCCCAATCCAGGCAGTGTACAGTAATAAATAAACAGAGGAAGAGCCCCACAGCCAGATAAATCTGTCCAGCCAGGCCCCTCTGCACTAAGATCTATGTGTTGGAACGTTCTCTAATCCTTAGAAGTCACAGCTATTGCTGACAATAACAAAAACACGCTGTAATTTTTTACTCAGTATTTCCTCACCAGCACCTCACTGAAATAAGTAGAGCATTTCCATGGCAAGTGAGGATTTTGAACCATCAGTCCATATTAGATCTGTGCATGTAGGAAAACAAGGAGATATATTATAACGATTTGAATTACACAAAAAAGCCATTGTTGGGTATGCTTTACATTTTTGCCATTATTTGTCATCAAAACAAAGAGAAAAGTCAATCAAGAAGGTAAATGAATGCAGTTTATTATATAACTATATGATTCACTGTGAAATCATGTACATGCAATTAAATTAACATGTAATATTTATCGAATGCACAGTAAAAGGACAGTAAAAACTACAGATGCTGTTGTTTATGCATAATTAGAAGTTATGACCAGGAACACCAACTTAAAGTACAAAAGGCCAATTTTGATTGCAGGTTGACTTTAAGTGTCCCATTTCTGTTTGAGAAACATTTTAGCAAAATTACTGGACCATTTAATCAAAACGTCCTTTCAACCTAATGCTTTTGATGTAAAATTTAAAGTGCGTCCATCAAAAGCAAAAGCAGCAAATTACACAAATGAGGGCCTACACTGAGCATTTTTCATCAATATTGAGCATTTTACAATATTTAGTGGCTGGTTTTAGCTTTGAAATGTCTGCCACTTTTATGATAAGGAAAATGTCACTGTGTGAATTTATGTTCCAGCCAAAAGGCAGTGGAGTCTAAGCTACGCAAATCGTTCCACGTTACACAAAACACATACAAATAATATTCATTATACTGGAAATAAACAAACATCTGCTGGAATGTACTTTCATGAAGAGGTTTCTTTACATTCATTACATGTAAATGTACTGTGTACATTATGGTCAAAAATGTATTGTCATATCATGAAAATTAGTGTTACACTTGCTCTACAGGAAACAGGATGTTTTTTTTCTGCAAATGTGCACATTTTCTATGTATTTGCTGAATTTCGCATATTGGAAAAAACATAACTTTTGTACAGGCCACTTTTTGGTCTTACTAATTTGTTAGCCAATATGTTAAATTCACATGTGTGTACATGTGTACTCATTTTTGCACATCAGCAAAACATAGAACTTGACCATGTACGTCTACACTTTTGCAAAGTTTTTGATCATCTCTGTTCTGTTTTATTACATTTAAAATGCTAGCTACCCTCCATATTGTATAAACATTTCAAGATGAATAAAGCAACAGTAATGGTGCAAAATGTTTAAAATCCAGTTTTTCCCAAGAAGTCCATATTACAAGTGAAATATTTCATTTATTGGAAAAAACAAATACCCTCTGTTCTTCAGACTGTCATTCCTTAGAAAGAAAGTATAAATTTGTCTCTATATTTTTGCCTGTATTTGACAATTCATGCCATACATGGTCATGGGGAACTTCTGCCACTAAGTCCTCCAAGTACAAAGAGGTAATAAAAAAATAGGTATCCTGTTTAGGACAGATGAGTTTATAGAGACGTAATGCAATTAAACCTTTCTGTTTCATAAAACAGATTGAGATATCGATGGGAATGGTGACAATGAAGATGGCAGTCTCCCTTAACAGTGGCGGTGTTAAGGGAGGTGATGTTTTTGTCATGTTATTGTGCAAACTGTTTATGAAGGAAACCAAAACTCTTAAGAATGACCATTGAAACCGGGCAAATTGCCCATTTTCTGAACTCCCTGTTCTGCAACACACTCCCCCATCTCCTCTAATTCTCTATTCTGCAAATAATGCCACCATTCAGAGCCACACATCATGCGGAAACACAGGCCTCAGCCTAGCATCATTGACCAGGGGTAAATCCCTCCAGAAGAACTACATCCTATTGAACTGCACACTTTGAGAAGCACAATAGAGCTTCATATCCAAGGACACTTCTGACTGAGCAGTTACCTGGGGTTTGGTGGAGGCCGGGGGCAGAGTTGGGGGATGCTCGCCCATCGCTGTGGCAACTGGGATACTGGAGGCGGGGGAGGGGGCCTCGGCAGCCGTGGCTGCGTTGTAATTGGGTGAGAGCGTGTATGGCCTGTCGTCCAATGGATCGGTGTCCTTCATCAGAGAGCCTACATCTGTGCTGGGGTCAGTGAAGAACCCTGAGGGAAAGCGAGAGAGAAAGAGAGAGAGAGGGAGGAAAAAGTGAAGACGTTCCTGTAACATATAATTTGTTACCGTCAAATCAAAGCCTTAGATCTTATTTTTCCAACTGCATTTTAAATGCAATTAAGAATGGAACAAAATGAATGGCCCAAAAGTACTTAAATCTAATCCTTTAATATTATATACATTAAAGTTACATGTATACAATTTAATATACAAAACAATTAACTTTTTTAAAGGTGAGAAGATTTCATTAGACAGCAACTTTTAATTATGCTCTACTTACAGTATCAAAGAGAAAAATGCTGAATAATAATTAAGGTATTCATTCATTTAGGATGAGTAGAAAGAACGAACGGTGATAGCTCAGTGAAGAACACTGCATGCATGACTGGACTCAATAAATCGATAAATTAGAAGTGTGAAGTGTACATGCAATCAATGGCTCAACTGACCTAGAAATGACTCCTCTGTCTCACCCTTGGTCTTCCAAAAAACCCTCAGGACTAGTTTCCATTAATATTAAATAAACAGCTTGGCAACATCTGCCAAACACGAATGGAATATGCTAAAGAGTAATTGTTCACTTTCATTCACTTTTTACAATAAGGAATGTTCGAATCACAATCAATCACAATCAAATCTCTATCCAGGGTCTTTAATATTATTTGCCTGACAATATGTATCCATTTGTAGGTAATCAAGCCACACAGTGGGCAATTTAAGTATGACGAAGTTTGTAAAAACTTTAAGTACAAATAAATTGGTTATCCTTACAAAATGTTATATATCAATTTTTGTCACTTTGTATTTTCATAAAATTTTTTAATGATAAAATGGCATAACATTACTAGTTATTAATTGTTATATTAAAAACACTGTAATAAATAGTTATATATATTCTTCTGTCTATTTACCATTTTGTCCAACAGTGAAGATATGTTAAGACCACCAAATAACTTTAACATGTTGAAGTAAATATACTTAATTTTTTGGTTCACTGACACGCACTCAAACTACAGTAATGTATTTACTGGTGAGAATAATAGGTAAAAAAGTACTCAACTTTAAACGTGTCTTCACTCTTACCACCAAAACCATGTAGCAGGCCGCAAGCTTACTGCAGTCTGAATGCTGGCACTGCAGATATTACAAGTGGATGGTGGTCTATTTTCATCGTCCACTAAATAGATCTACACTGAGATTTGTTAACTGCTGGAAATGTCCCTCACTGTGCGTTTACACCACCTCATGAATCCACAAATAATTTGCTTTTTTGTCATAAACTCCTCAATCAATACAGAAGGCTACTCCATGCAGGAACCTTTTCCTCGTGACTTGTCCCTGCGGCCGTGTCTCCGGTGTTCAGACTGGTGCCCGTGTCTCCGGCCTTTCCGTGTGAACTCTCCTCCTGGAGGGTGGTTGTCCCTCATGTGACCTCTCTCTCGCTCCCCAGGCCCCATCTCCAGCCTGACAGGGCTCAAGCCCTCCAGACCGGGCTCGTCGTCCTCAAGACGGGCAGCCGTCTGCAGAGGCCTGTGGGACAGCAAACCCTGCCTCCTCCGGTGGCCTCCGTGTGGCAGCCCTGCCTCGGGGTCCTGCAGGGCATTTCTGCTGGCGGTAGAAGTTTGCCTCGAGCCTCGCTTGGTGTTGACAGGGATGCTTTCACTGCTTTGTGAAGGAGGCGTGAGGATGGCTAGCAGGAGGGCAAAGGGTAAACACCAGCTGGATTTCATTTTCACTCACAGCGCCTCCTGTTGAACACAGAAAAACAGAAGCAAGACCGGTCAGTGTGGGGCAAAACAGACTGAACAGACGTGGCAAATGGAGACATCTGTCTACGCCTGCTTTTCTTCACCACCAACTCTTCTGGAAGGGCTTCATACTAGATGTTAGAATATTGTGGTGGGGATTTGATTCCATTCATCCACAGAAGTATACCTGAGGTCAGGTACTGATGGACAATTAGGTCTAGATCACAAAAACCACTCAATAGTATCCTATTAGACAGAGCATCATCACCTCAGAGACTAATTCAACTGCTCTACAACCCACTGCAGAGGGGCTTAATACCCCTGATCCATGGCTATCCTGTTTCTTTCTACTGGCAATGCATTTCTGTGGACATTTCACTAGTGGTGTGTGCACAGCTGATGTGAACCTTCAAGTAGTTGAAATTACTCACTAGAATGACTGTATACTTTCAGACGTATAAGGCAGCTGTGGAGAAATAATTCAATTTTTCAGCTTTAAAGGAATTGTTACCCCAAATGTGATGGATCAAGACATGTATCGCAAAGTCTCTTTAGTTTTGGATTGCAGCACTAAGTGTTCTCAAAGTATTTCTGGAGAGTTTTATTTTGGCTTTTATTTGCCTTTATATCACTTCTGGTTTTGTGTCTCTGTGTGTCTGTGCAGTTGTAGCATACGCTTTTTCCTCAGGGATCCATAAAGTTTACTGATTCTGATGCATTGAAAAGGATAACTTAGGTACGAGGCTAATCTGGGTTGCCAAAGCACAAAACTGACGCAGATCTCATGCAACACAAGCCTTTTCTCATGCTAACCTGTCATCTTCGCTTCCTCTGATGTTCCGTCAAACAGCAGGAGAGACACACTGACCTCCACCTCATGCCTCACCCATCAAAATGTGTACAAATCTCACTCTAAGCTGACCGCAAAATTTTAAAGCTTTAACGTAGCAGATACTGTTGCTTTTAGGCATCTTACACACCTTTGTAATTTTTTGGAAATATCTGTAAGTCACGCAGTTTTGGAAATCTATTTGAGATATCACGCAATTAAACACAATTAACACAATGCTAACTCTTGAGCCTTGTCGCTCCAGTGCAAAACTGTAGAAACTCCAGACAGTAAACATGCCTTGGCTGTCAACTACACTTAAGGAAGACAACTGCTGGGATTCTGACTTTTCGCCAAAGTATGGCAGTTATGTTAGCGAGGAGCATCACTGTATCCAAAAACATTTCAAATATTAAAACAGGGATTTGGTCTGATGGGATTGTTAAAGGCTTTTTGCCAATCCAGACCTTGCCAAGAGATATCTACACATTTTTAGAACTGCTGCTATGATCCCTGTAGGAGCAAAGCAGGATTCTTTCCTCAGGAGGGAAATCAAAGACGATGAGTAGTCTCGCACACATCACACCATGCAAATCAGTGACATGGGTCTGGCTTTCAACATCCAGAATTCGCCACTCTGATTCTCAGAAGCTACTCAGTCGGTGTCCTCCCCACATTGTTGCCCAGAGGACATGAAAGCTATGTCCTTCACACTGTCCCAAAAAACACAAAGTGCCTAGACATATCTACAGAGATGAGTCCTTTACATCTGAGCCACGGAAAACTGGGGATGAAGCAAAGTTGCAGTTGCTTTTGACACTATGGTATTGTGTGTAGTGTGTCTGTCACAGTGAGGTAGTGGGGAAGAATATATCTGTTCACTCTCTGAAAAACCCAAAGGAGTTGAAAGCCGGGAAGCACATTAAATGGGTGTTATTCAGACAGCGACACCATTCGCTCCCCATTATTGTCTTTTAATTGGTATGACAGAGCTGTCGTTTGCATTAGCCTCAGGTTATTCATAACAGCCATTTTATTAAAGGCAAATTTAACGAGAAAAAGATTCCATTGACTCCGGTGGCACTAAGAGAAATGTGAAGTATGAGCAGTTGATGAGAGCGGTGTGTCACATGGCCCCATCATGGAGGTGAGAAGAGGGGAATATTAATGTTGCCCAGTTCTCAAATGGAAAACTCTGAGGCACAGTTTAACAGTGATAGTTCGGCAAAAAAAAAATCAAATGTACTCATTTTTCCCTCTGAAATGTGGAGATCGGCCACAAAATGTTTGGCATCTGCAGTTTGCTTCTTTAGTTTTGCAGTCTTAATCTACAAAATGGACAAATGTACACAGGATATTTGAACACTGAGGTAGCAGCAATCTTAAAAACTGAATTTAGTAACCAAATTCTGTTTTAGTTATTAGGCTCCCCATTAGCTACTGCAGAATCGTTCTAGTGATAGAAAAAGAAAAATGGTGGTGGTGCATCATGGCGACTGCTGCCATGATGGTGCAGAGGTCAGGGCTGTGGCCTTACAGCAGGAGGGTCCTAGGTTCAGTTCCTGGCTGGGATAGCCAGAGGCCTTTCTTTGTCCCACAGCCTGTCCGGGGTGTACCTCTCCTGCTCATCCTTTGAGCGACGGGATGTCCTCCAGCATCAGTGGTTAGTATGAGTGGCTTTGAGATTGATAGAATTAATTTTATGACATGAATAATATGTAATAGTACACACATAACAAATGACATTAATAATACAATATCAACTAAGTTACTTAATAAATACAACATATTTAGTACAACACAATGTCACAGAGTAATTAGTTTGATTGTGGAAGAAATCACACTATAGCTGGAATTTGGGGCTGCTTCTTGTCTGAGCCCGTATTGAATTTTGGCAAAACTCCAGAGGTACACTGTTCTTTAATATCAGGTGTAGTGCGCATGTATTCAGATTTTGGATCGGTTGATCAGGGGCTGAGTACTGATCATTAAAAATTCAGGTTTTGTGGACAAGTCATCTCTGTAATGTATAATAATCAGCCTGTGAACTGAGTGCGTTTTCCAACCTGTTCTCGGGTGAGAGGGGTTCACTCCATTCATAAATGGCTTGGTGAGAGAGTGAATAACACCCCACCCTGTGGTTGAGGGGTAAGACACAAGATGGTGAATAAAAAGAGTCAGGTGAGGTGCCCGTTTGAGACCCCACTGTGAGATATTTTTTTTCCAAACAGTGGTTTTATAGCAACCAAGCAATCACTTCGCATTTCCTCACAGAAATGCAATCTAGTATTTTTTTAAGTTCTTTTTACCACAATACATGCGCGTCCTTGGTTGCCAATATACATGCTTCCAGAATGAGGCAAAGTAGATAGCCTTTATTCCTATCACGACACAGTTTAACGCAAGGTTAGGCCTCATGGCTTCAGTGAAAAACCAACGAATGAAACTTGGATAGACATCTGGGGCAAGGTGGAAACTGTGTACATGAGATTTTTCATCAAACGATTGTAATAACTGGTAGATAGAGTCCAAGTAACATGGGTTCCTCTTCTTCAAGGACGTCCATCATCCGAGCAGCCTGCGGGTTTGGCCACTCTGTTGTGGGGAGACAGCAGCGTGCGGGAAATCAATAGGAGTGGTGTATTGAGCTGCTGCAGGGCTGTGGGTCGATAAATAGACCAGCAACCTCCTCCCTGCATTTACACAAAGACACACACACACACACACACACATAAATATGCATCTACCCTGCATAGAGGGGTGTATGCGAGATAGGTAACCGGGGGCTGAGATAGGTTTAATGAGGGCTATTTAAAAGCTCGTCAGCACTGGGTAAGTGGGGGAAATTGCATATGAGGAAAAGAGCATGAATGCTGCCAGGGGAAATTTATAGTGCGACTCTAGGCGTCTCTTTAGGGAATAAAAGCTGACTGCTTCTGTTTGTCTTCCACCAGCTGTGCACTTTTCACAGCCATATAGAAGGACTTCAGCGCAAACGCTGAGCTATAGCCTAATTTAGACCCCCCCCCACCCCCACCCCCCCAAAAAAAAAAAACACCTCGCAACTGCTGGTTTCTGACACACCTCCTCAAAATGAATGGCCGCACGCACTATGCGATAAAGACAGCAAGGATAATTATGAAAACAAACAGCATCTCCCACCATCATTACCTGGCTGAGAGGCTCTCAATTATAACAATGACTGTCTATAGACAAAACCACCCAAAATGCACTGGGGTGCACTTCAAAGTAGACATGCTGGGACCAGACCAGAAAAGGTGAAGTTCATGTCATAGGCAGATGTATAGATGTAACTCCCTACGACCCTCCAGTCAGTCTTTTGAAGTTTAGACACGCCCATTTATGCTTAACTGACAGGAGTGTTGTTGCTGCAGCGGTATGAGGGTTATTTGAGTGGAAAATGTAGAAAAAGCAATGAAATGTAGTGCTTGTGCTGTTTCTGGCTCTTGGGAATCAAATGCGTCATCATATCCACTCAAAAGTGGCCTAAGTGGCTTGTTTTCTTGACGTGTCTATGGAAGCACTTTCTGAATTTCCGACCCGTTTACAACTCTTACTATTCTGCCTACAGCAGCTTTGAGCTCCGCTCATTCATCCTGAAGTCTTTTGTCCTGGACTGCTTTTTTGAAAGAGGTACAAAACAGAGCTTCAAAACAGACCTCATTTACATATGTCAGTCCCCAAAGCACAGAAGGGAAAATAGTCTGTTTAATACTAATAAAGGGAGGTTCGAAAACTGTCATAGCATAATTAATTATTGTATATGGCACATAAAAGGACACAAATATCATTAGTGGACTACAGGGAAATAATTAAGATCCTAGGAATTTGTCCTCTATGCCCTGCCCTATTTAAGGTGTCCTACAATACACAGGCTCTTTAATTACAGACAGGAAGAGTAGACTATATCAACGAGCCAGGGTCTACCTGCTATCTCAGGTTAACGCCATGCCACTGGCAACCACCGCCTGTGCTTGACCCCATATACAAAGATATGGCTGGAAGAGCAGTCCATGAGAGAGTCCATGGTGGCCTGCTGTTACGTGACTGAAACAGGTGGGCCTTTGAAAAGGCTGTTGATGAAACAAAGCATCCCGGAGATCCGGGGGAGGTTGGTGAAACACGCAGGCCTCACCTCCTGCTGCGCTCGACGGGACGTCCCCCACACGCATCACAAGCTTGTAAACAAGAGCCGCAGTGAGTGGATACAACATCTGGGACAGAAGCAAGAGTCTGTCAAAGACAGCGCTCAGTTTGGAGGTGTTCTGGTCAGTTGCAAGACAACAGGAGGAGAGGAACGGGCGGAGAGTGGAGCAGCCAAAGCTCTCTGCTTATCCGGAATAAGAATGGCTTGATCTAATGGACAAAGATGCTTTGCTCTGCTCGTTTAGTACTTTAATGCCGAGCGACTATTTCTGCCCTTTACTCCACACCTTTGGTAATGTGATTTTTTAATGCTGCATTTATGTGAATATGTGATCTAACCAAGGTCAGAATTAACATATGTAGATTCCGTCCTAAACAGAAACTATCAAGTGGCGTCCAACAATAAAGGCAGCAGTTATATAATGATAGAAAACATGGTAGTACACAGAAAGCTAAAGTTCCACATGTTGATCCTTTTTACTATAGCCAAAACAGACATACACTGGAGATCTAGCCATGGGTAGGTCAGGCCTAACTAATCAAACGAGGAAAGAACATTTATTGGGCATATTTTTTCCCCAACTTTCCTCTCAGTTTATTCATGGCCTACTCATTAACTAGGACTCCTCAAAACACACGAAAACAACAATGCTGGGGGGTGAAGGCTAGCACACGCATCATCTGAAGTGCCACTGCAAATATCTGAACTGCTGCTAACACAACTTCATCGTTCATTTGGGGTTTTAAACTACAATTTCAGTCACATCAGCTAACAGCAGACTTAGTTCAGTTTGACGTTCTGGCTGCTTTCAAAAGATGAAGGGCTTGCGAAAGTGAGATCTGTCCCCATTTTACTACAATAGTCTAAAAAGGGTTGTGTCAAAATGTCAAAGCAAATGTCTACTTTAATGTTTCAGGTCATTTTAAAGTAGGATATAAATGGGCTATAACCATTTTTCATGCCTACCGTGGCAGCAGGCTTTAACTTGGAATGATTAGGTTTGGGTTTTTTAAACTGCTGCGTTGTTTTTACTTGTCTTTTCCTTCATCTCAGCTGCCTGATTCAAACTCGGTTATGTTGTCCTGCCTGCGCAAAAGCTGTGCCCAAGGCAAATGGATGAAGGCTTTATAGTGAAGGGCATTGTGTATGGCTGGGTTTATGTGAATCCGTGGTTCTGATACAGCTAGTAGAGTGTAATAGCATTGGAATAGGTAGGGTTATGACTGCACTGCTGTCAGCTACAGTCTACAGCCTGAGTCTACCAAGTTGGTCAACCTGCTTTTTCATGAGCCAACCCAAAGTCTAAAGGCCACAAAAAGGAAGACTCTGAATGTATTACCTACAATAGATAATAAAGGGTTAACTTATGCAGCAGTCATAAAAAAGGCAAGAAGAGCCAGGGAGGTGCAGAACCATCTCTAGTATTCTCATATGCGGTCCAAATGTAAGCATATCCCTCAAAAACATCAAACAATACACATGCTTCAGAACAGCTCTTCATGTTCTTCGTGAATCCAAAGGAGGCAAATTACCAAGCCCTGCTGAACGTCCAAAAAATTTGTTTTGGAGACAGTGGATAGGACATAATTGGATAAGGAACAAAATCCTCATCTATTCTTTGCAGATACACTTCTGGCACATCTTAAAGCACAGCAGGCAGCAGAAGATTTCATGTGTTATTCAACAAAGCAGGATCGCAACAGGGGGTGAGGATGTTGCTGGGAATTCGGCAAAGTAGGAGAGACACAGACCCAGAAAGTAAACCTATTTGAAAGAAAAAAAAAGAAAAAAAGAAAAGAAAGTCAGCACACACGAGACATTTTGGGGCATGATTCAGCGTGAGCACCTCTAGAGCATCAATCCTTAGCTTCTTCTAAAGAAACTGAAAGTGAGACTTTATCAGTTGCTTGAATGATACTGCAACAAAGCGCAGGGTGATGTAGGACTCATGAACTCGATGACATCTACAGGGGATGGGGAGCCAGGGGCAAAGCGAGAGAAGCTTAACAGACACTGAGAACGTCAACCAACATCTCCACCTGCTGAGCGCCACCGCTCCAGCAGCCATCTGCTGCAGTCTACCAAGGGGGGCTTTAAAAAGCTACCGACTCTGTGACAGGAGAGGAGATGACAAAAAAGAAAGGGAAGATGAAACAGCCTCCCTTTCACTTCTTCATCTTCAGGATCTAAGCAGGTCACAGGAGTTTCCTTCAGTTCAGTGCACTTGTAAACCCCACCCTCAGTAGGACGGGCTTTTTTTTTTTTCCACTGAGGAAAGTTTGCTTTATTATAAACCGCGCTAACCATGTTAGCAAACCGAACATATGGTTAATGTTTAGCAGATGTTGTGGGGAGAATTTGCAGGAATCTCCAAGCAAGTGAAAACATTGTAGTTCGCGCCGTAAGAAACAGATGGATCGGGATGTTTGATACCACTGACTTTCTTTTCAACCCAGTACTCAGTGGGCTAGAATTCAGACAATAATTCTGATACTTTAAGACGTCTTCTTCTGCACGTAAAGGGAAAATTCTCATTAATTATACAGTGGAAACTGATTAATCAGGTTATTAAATGTATATTTGACAATCATTGACTGTGTTTATAGTGTTAACTATGTACTTACTCAGGTAATGTATGATCTAAATCATATCAGCATCAGCAGATCATTTTGTGTAAAAATGATCGGCATTGGACAGCCAACATTTCAAACCAATTTAACAATGATTTGGTGTAGTTATTGTACTCCTGAATGGTAGACCGTTTAGGACGCTGGAGTACTTTATTACTGTTACTTCACTTATAGCCCAAAAGAAAGGAATGTAAGAATTTAAGCTGTGTATCCATGAGTGAAAATGCCCTTCAGAACGAGGAACATTTTCTCAGCAAGCAAAAAAGTTGCATAGCCAAAATCTCCTTCTAACTGGGAAACGTTCTCTCAGCCAGCAGTAAGTTAACTCTGTAGCCCCAAACAGAAATTTTCGTGCCGAGAAACTTATATACATTAATACAAATCTAAAATAACCCAAAATAAGGCCTATCACTATACAGTATTTGAAAATTGTAACTTTTTTTTTTTTACCATTGACAACCTTCAGTTAAGTTTTTTACTTCATAAAACACTAAAGAATCGATATTAGAATGAGAAAAAAACATAAAACTGCCTTTGTGTGGAGAAGGCGTGGAGAAGAACTCCAGTCAGACTGCAATAAGGGTGCTGTAAAGTAGGCTGGGGCTGTTTTTCTCACAGTGCTCTGGGTGAGCCTGTGTTCACTGATGGGATCATGAACTCAGAAGAGTACAAAGACATTCAGGATGCAAAGAAACTGCACAAACAATGATCTGAAACCAACCAGCTGCAACACAGTGAACAAAAAGCACGGTTCTAATTTCCAGATACTTTCTGGGGCCAGTTTATGACTGCATAATGCCTTTGAGCATATGTTCCCTCACTACAATCAAATTTTATTACAACAAATGTATTAAAGTGAAATAAACTTGGTATCAGCATTGTTAAGGACGGAGCCTCAAAAGAAATCATCAGGATCGGAAGTACTGACGCCAGTCCTCACTCGCGGGTAGACTGAGATGTACTGTACTGTCTTTCTGAGCGAGATGAAGAGGCAGCTTGTTTGGCAGAGGGCCAATTTCACACTAACAAATCAGCTCCGCTCAGGAGACAAGCATGACAAATGCAGCAAGACCACCACAAAGGCCAGACCCACAAAAGACTTACAAAATATCGAAGATAGAGAGATGAAATTTAGCACTCAAGCGTGTCAGAGCAAATACTGGCAAAAAAAAAACTGCCAAACAAACTGGTTTTGACAGTAAGAGGAAGACAAATATAATTTGACTGATTCTTTAGGAACTGTTTCTCTAGGAAATCTGAGTCCAGTATTTTGGCATGACTTATTTCAAACTAATACTTATTACTAATTATTTCAAAACAAAATATCCTTATAATGCACATTAATCTCCACTAGCATTTTTACACTCTTACTGACAGTGTATGAAGACTCTGAAGAAGACTTTTTGCTCATGGATTTAATAAACCAGGTTCTGCATAGCCTCTGATTATTTAAAACAAACACAAGAGAGTTAACACATCGGGAAACTCATCTGCTGTCTCTTCTCGTACAATATCAGGGATTTCACACCCCTTGCTGCATCTATTGGCAGCTTGGAATGTGTCTAAGACTCAAAGCCCAGTGGAACAGCTTAGGTGTCAAAACTGCCATAAGGAGAGCCCATCTGCTGCCAAGTGCTCAGAAAAAAGGGGTGACAGAAAGAAAGAAGGAAAGAAAGACAGAAAGAAAGAAAGAAAGAAAGAAAGAAAGAAAGAAAGAAAGAAAGAAAAAAGGAGGAATCAAAGACAGAAATAAATAAACAAACAAACAAGAAAGAAAGAAAGAAAGAAAGGAAGGAAGGAAGAAAGAAAGAAGGAGGAAACAAAGACAAATACATAAACAAACAAGAAAGAAAGAAGGAAAGAAAGAAAGAAAGAAAGAAAGAAAGAAAGAAAGAAAAGAAAAATAACTGCCGTAGGTACAGCTGTGGAGCACCATCAAATCATCAGTGTTCCACAGCAGAGTCACTGGCCCCCTATCATCTTCTGTAGAGCGCTGAGAGACTGCTCCACACTCTCAGCAGGGGAACACACACACACACACACACACACACACACTTCAGTGTTACTGTATCAAAATGCCACATTAAACGCTATGGCCACACATAAACCCTTCCTCGCCCTAATCTTACAAACTAATCTAAACCCCTTTTCTCTTTTTTCATACAATTTTTTGCTTGAATTACACTTCAAGTCATGGTAAAGAACCGCACATTTTTAAGATTAACCTTAAAATGTCTTAGTTTTTAATTCCTGAAATCTAGACACGAACATTCAGATTCTCCTCCTACAGAAAATGTGTGGTCAATTTTGCTGTGCGCTTTGGGTCACTGTCATGCTGGAAGGTGAACCTTCATCCCATTGACAACTTTCTGGCAGAAGACAACAGGTTTTCCTCAAGAATTTGACGTTATTTTGTGCCATCCACGTTTCCTTCTATCCTGACAAATGCCTCGGTCCCTGCTGCAGAGGAACACCCCCACAGCAGGATGCTGACACAGCCATGCTTTACTGTAGGAATGGTGTTCTTTGGATGGTGAGTTGTACTGGCTTTCTGTTTGGTGTTGAAGCCAAAGAGTTTAGCTTAGTGATTTATGACAAAAACACTTTTTTTCCACTTGGCCTCAGAATCGTCAAGGTGTGTTTTGGCAAAGCTCAGTGAAGTCTTAATGTGGCCTTCCTTAAGGAGTGACTTTTTTTTTTTTGCAACCCTCTCATAAAAGCCACATTTGTGGAGCACTTGTGATATTGTTGTCACATGAACATAACCATGCCATTAATTCCTTAAAGAAAATGTAAAGGTAAACCCGTAACTGTACTGTACAGTGTACACTGAACTGCTGTCTCCCACAGTGCTAGAAAAATACCGGTTACCCCTGTATAGACTATACTGTAATTAATATAAGCTCATTTTCTTTGTTCTAAACAGGTAAATACAGTAATAATTTAATTTACAGTAATAAAAATACAGGGCTTTAAGAAGAACAAAACGAAAAACACGAGAACACTCGAGGCGCTCCACGTGGGAAATTCTGGACTGCTGCTGCGTCAAAGGGCAGCAGCCAATCAGCAGCAAGGAGAAATAAATAACGTTCTCGGATTGGCTACATTCAATCCTCCCGCCTCTGAGCACAGCGGTATTTCAGCATCCCAAGACACGCTCTCTTTGTGTTTCTCTCCACAGTACCAAAAATGTTATAGTTATATTTTAGATGGAAATGTAGCTGAATTTACATTAATATTTAATGTTACAAAATTATATTTTTCTTAATAATTTAGCAGTAAAATGCATGAAAGATTATATATTGCCACGCGAAAGAAAAAAAAACGCTATCTGTGATTTCCACTAATTTGCATTAGTTTCTGCTAACAATTTTTAGTTAGGTTCTAAGAAAAAAATCAGCAAATGCTGAACCGTAAATAAGCGGGGGCTTGCTGTATATACACACATACATACACACACGCACATATGCTGAATAAAAAGCATTTTCTTCATCCAAAACTGCAGCAGCCAGACAACTGAACGACATTATCCAAGGGACATTCTGTCCCCACCAGAAGCTAAATACATGATATGCCCCCCAACACAGAAATATACAGCCAAGTTTCTCTAATCACCATGGAGAAAACAAAGCCATGTAACAACGCCATACGCCTGTGACCATTAAATGAGTCCAGGCTTGCAATGTTTGGCGCCGAATCCAAATGAGAGAAGTTTGCACTTGTGCTAATTGGTAAAGAGTGAAAGACGCACCAATTTGTGGAGCACAAAGCAGCCGACATGAGGATGCATTAGAAACACCAATCACACCGAGCTCTTTATTGCCTCTCCTTGTTTGGGTTCTTTTATTAGTCAGAGAGGAGAAACGGGTCCCTTGTGGCTGGTTTCTCATCTGTGGCTATCGACGCCTTGTCCAACAATAAAGAAAGCTGGACCCCCCCCTTCTGAAATTAACGTCCCGGCCTCGGAAAATGGATAAGCAAAGGATCAATGTGCGATTCATCTGTGAAATAACACTAACCCCAATCAGCCTCAAGTCCCATACCTACTCTCCTTTACACGTACATTTACGGCTACCTTATCCAGAGCGACTTACAATCAATAGTATTAGTACAAACTCCGTATGAATCATGATATTTAGGCTTGCAAACTACACAATCAAAACTGTAGTGCAATCTCTAAAAATGGGTGCAAGCACAATCCATTCATTTAACATTTGGAAATAAACAAGTTAATAAGAAACATTAGGAACAATCATGTGGTATGAATACATTAATTAAACAAGACAGTATCATAATGGGTTGACCTTCAATTACCTACTTACTTACTATGCAGTTTATGTGGTTGCTATACACTAGTCAGTAGGTTTATAGGGTCTCTAGAATTGGCATAAAATATGCAGTTCATAGTTCTAGTAGAACTCATGATTATTATGATAACATCAGTTTGTCTACTTCGATGATAAGACTTCTTGTATGTTCCCATAACAAAAAAGAATAAAGCACTCAGCAAAACACATGCAAGACTTCTTATAAAAATAAACATGCATGAAAATCTCGCAGAAGAACTCAACAAAAAAACACTCTTTAAACTCTGGTTCTTTAAAGAAAATTTTGTTTGTAAATGCATTATGTGATTAAAAAATCGTTTTAATGAAAGCCCACATTATGTAATGATACTACACCAAAGGTTAAATCATTAAAGATATTTCCTAGAACTGTATCCTTAACCTGAGAACCGCTGGGGAGGCATCATGTTTAAGAAGACCGACAAAGCACTGGCCTATACAGGTTTGAGGGGGACATCATTTTAAGCGAAGTGGCAATCTGCGAGTGTGACTAAGCTCCATGTGTGACTGCCCACATGAAACACTGGCACCAGCTGACGCTACCACGGATTGGCACGAGAGACTAAGGCAGGACGAGTGGGCCTGGTAACACTCACCATAAACCCCACCATTTGTGCCATCTGAGATTTTGTGTAAAGTGCAAAATGTACGCTGTATGTCCAAAAGGACACCATTTCTCATCAGTTAATTCATATACCTTTGGGTGCACCAATTACTGATTCAGTTGTTCATGCACAGTTTATATAATCTCTTACAGAAAGCCACTGCCGAATGAATGGGACGCTCTGGATCAGCCATACAGAAGCCTAAGATCTCACCGCACAAAGTTAAATGGGGAAGAGGATTATAAAGTCCACCAGCATCAGCTTTGTTTTTGGGAGTGATGGAGAACCATTTAATACTATTAAAGTGTGAAGTAAAAGTGTAAAGTGTCCATTTGTCATACATGAACACACCACAGCACACCGTGTGAACAGCATGAAATTTGTCCTCTGCATTTAAGCCATTCACCAAGTGAAGCAGTGGGCAGCCAGGAACACAGTGCCCGGGGAGCAGTGTGTGGGGACAGTACTTTGCTCAAGGGTACCTCAGTGGTGCCACTAGCAGTCCTGTGATTCGAACCAACAGCCTTCTGATTGCAGGGGCAACTCCCTAACCCCAAGGCTACAAGCTGCTCTGGTGTTTGCTGCCCTGGTGTAAGCTGTTTGTGATCCAGAGCTTAAGTACCTGACCTCACTACTACTGTGGCTGAATGCAATCAGATCCTCACAGCAACATCTAGTGTAAAGCCATCACAGAAGAGTAGAAGCTGTCACTGCAACAATAGGAGGGTCAAAACTCTGATTTAGGAGGAAACGTTGGTTGAGGAAGTGTCTACAAACTAACATATAAGAACTATGCATATAGCCACTATGGGAAGTGTAGATTTACAATGGCACTGATTTGATTTCCATAGTAATAACACAGTGGTTACCCCAGAGATGGTGAGAGGGTAACGCTGATGTGCTGAAGCAGCGATTTGTGATAGAGAAACAACCTGGTTTATCCTCAGCTCTACTCACTTCATGTCCTACTTGGAGAGCCTCTCTAAACAAAGCGCTCAAATGAGAACACTAAGGCAGGTGCAAACACACACACACACACACACACACACACGCACACTTTTGCCTACCTCAGCACATTATGAGTATGTAAAACAGCATGAGATGCTCTGCAGAAACAAAGCTTATATCACCACAATAACAGCTAAACATATGTTCTCCTTACTATAAAATAACACAGTAACAACAACAACAACAACAATAAGGATAATAATAATAGCATGGAGGATTCTAAGTTCAATTATGAATTCAATCATAACAACAACAATAATAATATTAATAATAACTATTTGAATATATTTAACCATCAAACAGATTTAGTGAGACTAGTAGAAGTAGTTAGTGATGTAAACAAGTTTGTTTTGCAGTTCAGAAAAGAAAGCCTTGCTTATAAACCAGTCCAAACAAATATTAACAAAAAAGTTGTTCATATCTACTGAAAGCATTGTCCGTTTCGAGTGTTAAAAGTAGCCAGGTCCTTAAAAAACTCCTAGGGAGGTTTAGAGTGCCTGTAAATAATGGAAATGTGGAGAAATGTGGAGAAGAGCACCTCACCCGTCCTGCAGGTCCTCTGCTCGAGTGTGAGACTCTGATGTGAACCCACGGAGCTTTAAGCGCGTGCACGGCATCGCGTCATCCTCAGATTCGATTCACTCTGAATCTTGATTCAGAGTGTCGATTCACTTCAGCTCACTACACAACATGGACAAAAGTATTGGGTCGCCTGACCATTCCACCACCAGACTTTAATGACATTGCATTCAAATGCACACTTTAATATGGAGTTGGTACCCCCTTTGCAGCTACAACAACGTCGGAAGGAGTTTCTGTGGGAATTTGTGTCCACTGATTCTGCAGAGCATTTATGAGGTCAGGCACTGATGTGGGACGAGAAGGCCTGGCTCGCAATATCCATTCCAGTTCATTCCAAAGGTGTTGGATGGGGTTGAGGTCAGGGCTCTGTGCGGGCCAGTCAAGTTGTTCCACACCGATCTCCTCCAATCATGTCTTTATGGACCTTGCTTTGTGCACTGGGACACAGTCACGCTGGAATAGAAAAGGTTCTTCCCCAAACTGTTTCCACAAAGTTGGAAGTATGGCGTGGTCCAAAATGTCTTGCTATGCTGAAGCATTAAGATTGCCCTTCACTGGAAGTAAGGAGCCTAGAACGAACACAGAAAAACAGGTGTGTCCCAATACTTTTGTCTATATAGTGAATGAATGGTATTACTTTGCGGGACATGAAATGAATTCTCTGCCGTCACTTGTCAGCCGTGTTGAATGTATATATTTATTTCATTTAACTGCTTTTATTTCTTGTTTTTTCTATTTGAGTTTGTGTTTGTGTGTGTGTGTGAGAGAGAGAGGGTCTCAAACCACTGATCATGAGGTTTGATTCAGTGTTTTGGCTCAGATTCGACACTCAGATTCAATTCAGATTCTTTCGAATCGGCTGATTCAACAATTCATTGATTCAATCCAAGTTTATTATCTCAATAGATAACGGCTTTCATTTAGACTTCATTCTCATCTCTTTCCCTTGTAATGATTTCCACAGGAGGCCTGCTCAAATTCAAAGAGGTCCTTTATAATTTTACAGGCACTTCTACCCACCTTTGAAGACAGTTCAGCAAATCTCATATTTTTCAAAGAACTTTAGTAAGTCGGACGGTATACTTTTTCTTTGATTTTTCATTGAATTCCTGCATAGTCAAATGATTAATATTTAAACAAAGTCTTTCAGAATGGCTTGATGTGATATTTTCCATTCTACAGAAACTTTCAGTAATAAAATGGCTTTATTTGCGTTGCATACAATGCAACGTCTGATTCTTATCACACCCAGTAATGGAAACTTGATGAGTTTCTCTTTAATGGACCTTTTACATCAAACCACTCTGGAGTTCCTATTCAGCTCTTGAGGCAGAGTAAGATCTGGAAAGATCATTTCTTTTTCTTTAAACAAGAAATGGCAGAATGGAGTATACTCCATGCTGGATTAACCTTTTCACTTCATCACATTCCCATCAAGTTTTGCAGCACAGAACTTGGCGTTTTCGTGTGTAATTTTCTGCATTCAAAATAAAAGATTGGACAATGTCAATTTAATGTTAATATCACAGTCATGAATACTGGACATGTCACATAAACAATGTTTTTCATTGTACAGTGATAATGTCCCCCCACCCCGACCAGGATCAATCAACTGCCTGTCTGAAACTTCAAAAGACGGATCAATCAGTAGGCCAAATTCACTGGAAATGGACGTGACACTCTTTCTTAACTTCATAATGTCTTACTAAGTTAGAGCAGTGCCAAAAACTTTGTTAAAGAAGGAGGAAAAAAGCCCCTCTCGGTTGGGGAAGCAGTGGATGGTGCAGTGATTAGCAGTAGGGGGTGTGAAAGCTTGGGAGCGGCACAGCTTTCTGCAGGACCCCCTGCCTGCGAGTGTGCATTATCAGCAGGCACTGGCTCTCCGAGGAGCACTCTGCTACACTCTAACTCACTCACTCTAACACACACATGCATGCTGAGTCTCTGCTGCGGCGCTGCGGGCCGTGGGCCGCGGCCCCCCTGCGCTCTCTGGATCTTCATACTGCCTCCTCTGAGGCTCCCATAACCTAAATCGCTTTTTTGCCTCGGGCCACACACACACACACACATTCATTTGCACCAAGCGAACCCCCCTCACAGTGGGATACCGCCTCAAATGGAACTCGTAGCAATCTCAGCAGAAGTTGGACAGAAATGTGAATTATGTTCCTTAAGATTATGATGAACTGAAAAGATAAGTTAATATCGATGGGAAGAATTTTACATATTAATAAGGGTGGAAGTCTCCACAAGGGAACCCTCAGGGTCTCATACACTCAGAGAAAACCAAACGCCCTTCTATGAAGCTAAAAAAAAAAAAAAAGTTAAATTGTTGGAATGGCCAATAGAGAACTGTCCAATCAGTAATTTTTCCTCTAAGGCATCTAGGAAGAAACAGTCAAGCGAGCGCTCTCATTGGTTAGGCCTGAAAGGCCTTACACATTAGATTAACCACCAAAGTTGGAATCAAAGATTCATGTTACTCATGTCATTGTTACTCATTTCATCAGTTGTTGGAAATGGAAAACCCATTGACCTTCCGATGATTCAATTCAGTTTCGCTACTTTAAGACACCATTCAGTGCATCAAAATCTCAGAATACATCATGATTTGACTTGCTTATTTTGGATATTTATAAGTATATACCGAATACACGAATGTAACTGGACGGACTATTTACACGGCACTATAAAAATAGTACGTTACGCTTTTTGTTGTTACATTTGAAAGCTACCTGATAATTTGGTCAAATGTATTGAATCGAATACTGAATGTTTTGAATGAATATTGATACTATTGAACAGATTCAGTTGTAACATTCCAAATCGCACCTTCAGAAGTACTTTTATGTGTTTTTATTAATAATCAAAACCCAACGATAATCAAAAATGATGGGATTTTATGAGATTGTAAAGTCCCCCACCCCACCCCCAGTGCACTGACATGTTTCATCAATAAAAAAGAACCCAAAAGAAATAAACGAGACACAAGTGATTGTGTGAAGACATTGCAAAATATATTTAACACTGAATTACATGTGATTGTCAGAGACCATATATATTTATATATATATAGATTTTTTTTAGCTAAAATACTGTGCATCTCGAACATATGCCAAGATATGTAAATTAATCCAACATTTATATACACACTTGCATTGTATTTACATTATGATTTTACAAAATCTCACAAAGTGAGACTATGGTTAAAGCAACATAAGCTTTGGACACAGAAAAAAAAGTGGATAACAGCTTTGGTCTGAGAGAGGAGCTTGATTTGAGACATTTTCACACAGTACCATCACGGCGAAGTCTAGTAGGGGATGACCACAGTTCAGTGATCCATTATACCACACACTTTTCGTGCAATGCCTTTGTGTGGAACAGATTTCACACCAACTGAAAGACATGTGGGGTGTAAAGCCCCCAAAAAGTAACGTAGCACTGCAGACTGTTCACCTCTTCCAAGTTTGTAGCGTGAAAGGAAGCATCTCGAAGATGTCTTTAATAGTTGCTGTTGCCAGGCTGGACAACCTTTACAGAATGTTGGAAAAAGTCCATTTTAATCTTATAAATTTATAACATTCATGATGCTACTCAGCTGGATTGCATTTTTGTAGCTAACTGAAACTTGGTAGGTTGGAAATTTGCGACTGTGCTAACAATCACGCGTCAGAAAAACGGCCCTCGATCACACACATAGAAATAAAAATTGACTTAATGTTGACACTCTCACTTACAAAAATGACTAAAAGCTCCCAATAGATTAAATGGGATTGTGCCAATACTTTGTAAAGCATGTCAAACCTAATTGTAGCTACAAAAGAACAGCACTGATGGGCAGAGCATCTTGACCATCCACAAATGCAGAATTACTGCTAGTTTGTTCAAGCTTTACAAACTTATAACCATGCATAACATGATTCTAACGTAATGCTAATAGTCTGTATGTTTCAAAGTATTTGTAGAAATTAAAGATGAAGATTTTTTCATTGAACGGAACTGTAAACGATACCACAATAGCCGAGAAAGCTATACTGCACTGAGACAGAAATTATTATCCAGAATGCCTCATATTTAGTGGGGAAGCCTTAAGACCTTCTAGGCCTTTCACCGCTTTGATTTCTGAAGAAAATAACTAACAATCGTAGTAATACTCTTTAGTTTCTAGTTTTGGTTGAAAATAAAGGGGTTAAATTCTTCAAAGGATTACTGAAAAACTGCACAATAAGGAAGCTCTCAGTGGTATCTCAGAGCTCTTCCATTGGTTAGACCTTAAGGACCTGGACTGACAGAAGAATCAATGTTTAGATTTACAATGCATGGGACCAATTTTGTGAGGATACAAAAATTCCCTTTAGGCCTTGTGGAAATTTTAGATATGTCACTGACAAATTCAAGCCGTAGTCTAACCCGATTTTAGGCAGCTGTGAGAAATGGAAAACAGTAGCAGCTAGACTCTTTACTGAAAGAGTTACTGTAAAACTGACACATACAAATGCATGTTTAAGTCCTTTACAAGCTTTAGTTTTAAACTCGAAGGTCAATGTTAAGTAACAATACAAAATAAATGTAGTGGTGCAATCAGAATTATCTGTTTTGACAGTTTAAAACTAGAGTTTTAGAATAAGCTGCATGGAGTTTCTGCTAACATGTGTAAAGTTTGTCCACCCTAGTAACAGTTGCTAAGAGAACACCTTTGTGGGCAAAGCGCGGACAGGTCAATACATACCTGTCGTGTCACTAAAATACTGGATAGAAGACACACCTTTGATAGTTTGGATGGTGTTTTAAATGACAGTGTGTATCCTGTCATCCTATTAAACACACACATGCATGCATACACACTCTCTGGGACAAACACACTGCACCGAGGCAGAACCGTTGCCTGAATCTGAGCAAAACATGATTTTGTGGGCTGATTTGATCCACATGAAAGTGTGTCACAAACTGATGAACGTCTATGTTTAGAGATACATTAGCTGAAACACAAGACAAAGGAACACTGAAGACAATTCAATACTACTCTCACACACACACACACACACACACACACACACACACACACACACACACACACACACACACACACACACACA
>JBBIGA010000132.1:12412110-12435831 GCA_037576975.1 Alestes dentex | reverse complement strand
AAAACACAAGACTACGCACACACACACACACACACACACACACACACACACACACACACACACACACACACACTCTCTCTCAGAAGACAGAGCTGTGACAATGAGGCAATACTGTGCTCTTCAACCCTGAAGTGGATTTAGATTTAAAAAAATGTTTCAAAAACTGGCAGACAGAGAAATAAGATGTAAGAGCTAAAGCCCTAAATGTAATTTGCTCAAACTCAGACATAATGCTGCATTACCATTAGTGCTTCACAATACATTTTTTGTCAACGGGTATCACAATATTGACCTTGAAGGCTGCAATATGCAAATCAGCCTCATAACCAATCCCAACCACCCAATGGTATTCATACTTGGTATGTTGGTAGAAATTGCAGGCCAAGCCAATTCAAGGAATACTGCAATTCCAGTTTGTAGCAGTATAACCGCAGTACTGCTTTTTGTCTGTATTGTGCAGCCCTAGCCGCCAGCTGCTACCTGACTGGAACTTTAAAGTGGAATCACTTTTTTGACATTCCTTCATAATTTAATTGTTAAGATGTAAATAAAGTCATTCAGCGTGTTTGAGGTAAAATACACCATTTCAGAGGAACTTGCCAAGTAAGAACTGTTCACACCGGAGGCGACAGGAACCAGATGTCGGAAGAGTTTTACCAAGTGAGATTTACTCACAGTAGAGGTGATAGGAACCAGACACCTGAGGAGTGTCATGCTTGTAAAAACAGATGCCGCAGGCATTGTTTTAAGAAACTGAGAAGGTGTGAGACAATGTTTTGGCCCATTACATTAAATACATTCATGGTGGAGCGATACATGCAGGGTGCTCCCAAAAGAGACTGATTTCAGCACCATAATTCACCATTACGGTTACCATAATTAACATAAAATGTAACAATCATTTTACCATAATTAATGTAAAATCTCAGAAGACACGTGGAAGGCCACGTGTAGTAAATAAAATGAAACTGTATTTGCAGTCTCCGGTCCACATTATCACCACTGTAAAGAAATTGTGGTCAGTATGTTTCTGAATAATGAACTTTCATACCAGAACTGCTCTGAATGACTTTGTTTATATCACAACTACTAAATTATGCAGAGCCCGCATGGAAATCAGTGGAATACCTCTTCAGGACGGCCAGAGAACAGCACGGTTTGATGTTTACTTCTTTCTAGCGACAGCTCCCTTAAATTATGAAGCTGTGGAGACTTAACTGAAGAGTTCAATCTCATGTATTACAGCAGTGAAAACAACTCTATGCAGTTCAGTTAAGCTATGGAATTAAAATGGGGCCACAACTAAGACCACACAAAATAAAATGCTTTCAGTTGCATCTCACTCAGCTTAAAGCAGCAGTTCAGTCCAGTATAGTTAGTCATAGCACCTCCCACTCATATTTCAAATCTCTAATCCCATTATTAAATCAAATTCAGGCTTTTTTTTTAGCACAGCTGATCAATGATGAAATCCTGACACCTAGTGGCAATGCAGTGCTATAACCTTTTTAAATACACTCTGAACATTTAAGCTTATGCCAGCGATGACCAAACCCTTGCATTTTCTCATTTCGGCAGCACTTCTGAATGGCAGTGAGAAAGAAAGTGTGGTAAAGTGTGTAATCACAACTTGAATACTATTTCATGCAGAACACTGAATCTTATTTCCTGGTGTGCCCTCATTGGTCACCACACTGACTAAAGATCAAGGCACAGAAGCATTACATTAGACCAAGATTAACCCCCCAAAAAAGTTCAGCGCCTCAATAACATTGTTTCAATAACGCATTTTAACCTTAAACTGACAATAGAGGTTAACTTTGGAGCACCGTGCCAGCTAATGCGTTAAAATGGAGTTCAATTGAGTTGATACCTATTCTCAGAGGGCAGCGATGAGCTAATTATTTGAAGCGAGTCTGAAAGCTATGTGTGCAAATTACCACAAATGGGAAGAGTGTGGCTCAGAACTCCGAAGAGATGTCCTGTTAATATTGTATGTTTTCATCAGTGCTTCTGTAAAAATTGCTTTTTATTGGTTTTATATTGATCGCTTGCTTAACAAAGGCCACAGTGCTCGCGCTGAAGTGAAATTTCTCCTTACACGAGTTATTTCATTCTATTTCGACTCCCATAGGGTGTCTCTCAGCGATGGAATATGACTGGAGAACAATTCAATCTCTTTGTGGGTGGGGAACGAAAACCCAGCCATCCAAATATAATAACAGCGGTCATTTCAGAAGCACATTCAATTTCAGAGCAAGCACACATATACACACACACACACACACACACACACACACACACACGCACATGCACAAACAGACACACACACACACACACACACACAGAACACAAAACCGTGGCCCACTTATCATTGATTTTGATTATAAAAACCAATTCTACCATCACATATACAATCATCATGTCAATCTCAAGAAGTGGCACAGAGGCACAGAAGTGACTGGGTGCTCTAGGGGCTTTCTCGTGCTCACCATGGTAACCTCCCAACTGAGAAGAGTGCATGACAATGGTGCTTTAATGTTGCCCCTGGGTTTTGGAGGGAACCTCGTACTTGAAGACCACGCTGAAGATCTTGCCCCCAAGGCGCTCGGCCAGCCAAGAGTTTTTGATGACGGCCAGCTTGAGGCTTTCGCAGCTTAGCATGGCGTAGTAGTTGGTATGGATGGCACGACCCATGCCCTCTATAATCACTAAATCCGTTCCACGCTCACGGACCACCGTGGCCAGGACTTTGTCCAGTCGACTAGAAGTTAAAACAAAGAGGCATAGCATGGGAAAAAAAATAAATAAAACAATTTAATGACAAGGATTTTAAAGACTTGGCGAAACGTGGCTTAGTGCTGTACCCCAAAAGTCATCAGTCAGTCAAAACATAGGTTGTTTCTGCATTGCATCTTACCTCAAGTCTAAACAGGGTGAACTGGAGCCACTTTGCACTAATGTTAATCTGTCCTCTTTTACGGCAGCCCTTCATATAAACACAAAAAAACAAAGAGGAAATCCAAAATGCTATGGGATCCACTGGAGACAAATAAACAACCTTATTGTGAGGATTCTATGCAAACTCACTGAATGACAGTATCCATAGCAGCTATCCTCTCTGTGACTATCTGCAGTTCACTGTTTGTCACATCATTTAGAGCAGGGCCCGAGTTGCTAGCAAGAACAACCTGAAAAACAAGATGTCTGCATGAATAACTACACAAAAGCATAACAAACCCAAATGAGTCACGAGGCTAGGCAGTGTGCTATGCGAGGCAATGAATGAAAGTGTTATTAGACTTAGTGGATTGCTCCTACCTCTGTGCCTCTGATGAGGAGTTCTCTAACAAAAGGGAAAACTCCTAGAATTATGTCCATTCCACTATTATCTACGAAAAACAACGCACATTTATGAGGAGGACCCTGCAAAAGAAAGTCAGCAAGTGTGGTGTTCAATCACTTTTGTCAAGTTTGACAAGTCATAGAGCAAGCAAACAGAAAAGTACAAAGCTACAGGTATGAAGCAGTAGGACCGGGAATCACAGAAGGCCCCACAATCTGATAATACCACAATTCTGGCTGAGATATTTAAAGTTCTATTTATAAATTCTTGTTTATAAATTCGAATTACTACTTCATGAGGCACACTTTGTCTGTTTTATATATTGAAGTTCACATGTTCTTCCCCTCATTTCAGTAGTTTTGCAAAGTACACAAAACAATGATCAAAAAAGTTCCTACTCCTATATGTTTGGCAGAAATCTCTTATCGGGATATAAGTATGAAATTATTAAGCTTGGCAAACTCTTATTCGTCAGTGTTTTCCATCATACTATCAAACAGCTCTTGCCAGTGTCGCTACACATCAATACCTTGTTTTGACTAGGAAATAACGAAAGACTTCAATGCTGTGGACTAAAAAAAAACTAACTTTTTTTGGGATCCTATTTGTATTCTGGTGATAAAAAATATGTATTTGTCTAGGCTGCCAGTAGAACACTGCATAACATTAGAAAAAAAATAAATACAATGAAATGTAAAAGGTTGATTAACATGTTGGTTAGAGGAATGCAGTTAGAAGGACACAAGTTTGGTTCCTAGTGAACTACAGGCATTTCATGGACGTGTGAATTCCATCAACAGCACTTCATTTAATTTAAGGAGGGACTGATCAGACACACTAGATATTGGATGGTAATATACTGGCCTTCCTCAGAAGAGCATAAATGGTTATGATAACACTTAACATTCACAATGTATTGATTATTTGATTTTATTTTAATGTTGTTATTAACTTGCTATAAGACTTTCACACTGATCTGTAGATATTTGGGCCTCAGTGTGTCAATACAAATTTTTCATCTCAATATTGCAATGTTAACCTACGTTGTTATTTTGTTATGTAACAAATGATTGGTTATTGGCTCAAAAGTACGCACACAGTAATACTAAAGCATGTACAATATACTGCAGGTCATACAAGTGTCTTACCTTCAGCCTTTCAATCCATTGGTTATAGGCATCCACAAGCCAAGGGCGCTCTAGAAAAGACAATAAAGTAAAAAAACAACAAAAAAACAATTCAAAAATGTATTCATGCACTGTCAACTTTCTCTTCTGCCATATGATCTTTTGAATAGCCAGGTCATTGTTCATGAAAAGCTAAGGTTTTTTTTACTTAAGGCTGTGATGGTGCATGACAGGGACTAAAAGAGGCATCATGGTTGCAGGAGAAGGAAGATTTAAAAGAAAAAACAACAAAAAATGTATTTTTTTTTTCCAGGTTAAAAACCTCCAAAAAAGAAGTCACAAGCAAACAAAATCTCATAATTTTATATGAATTATTGAATACCGTATTTGTTTTAGTTAATTGAATAGGAGATCTGATACTGTGCAATGTATTTCTGCAATTACACCACAGTGTATGCGTTTGTTTTTTGAAAAAGTAGACTGAAATATCAGTGACACAATCACTAATTAACAATAAAGTCTACTTACACTCCACCAAAAATAAATGGTTCTAGCACTGTTACAAATAAAAACAGCTAAATGACCTACTATATCAAAAACAATCTAATGTCTGAAATGTCAAAATGTGAGAATACTGTGGACTTTTCAGCTAATAAAAAATATTTCATACTTGTGTAACGTTTAGATGCAAAATTAGCGTTTAGATGCAGAATGTCTGTCAAAAACGGAGCTCTGGTGTAGATGGCTTGGTTGATTACAGTGGAAGCGTTTCTGATTTGCCAGTGTCCCTCGCTTACACCTCTTGCTGTTAGGACAAGGTACACTTCACTCTACCATAGTATTTTGTATTGTTTTATGTAGATTCTGTAAATTGTCTGCTCTTATGCTTCTTTTTATAATTTTGCTGTGTACAGTGTCCTTGAGTGTTTTGAAAGGCGCTTTCCAAATAAAATGTATTATTATTATTATTTATTCTTACTATTTAATGATTTAATACGTCAGGACAAGGATTTCTTACCTTGCAACTGTTGCTTTGCCTGTTCAAACCCAAATTCTGGATCTGATTCAAGAACACTGTAAAACAAGAATGCCAGAATGGGAAAACAGATATCCATCAACCGTAACATTAAAACCAACTGCATAGTTTGTTCAGCACATCCCACAGATGTTCAATCAGATTAAGAACTGGGGAATTTGGAGGCCAAGTCAACACCTTGAACTCTTTGTCATGTTCCTCAAACCACTCCTGCTTGCAGAGTGGCAAGTCACATTCTCCTGCTGAAAGACGCCACTGCTGTTGGGAACACTGTTGCAGTGAAGGAGTGAACTTGGTCTGTGGCAATGGTCAGGTAGGTGGTACATGTCAAAGTAACACCAACCAGAAAGCCAGGACCCAAGGTTGCCCAGAACAATGACCAGAACATCACATAGCATCTGCCAGGTTGTCTTCTTTCCATAGTGCACTCTGGTGCCATCTCGTCAGCAACACACACGCACATGATGTGAATGTAAACATGATTCATCAGAACAGGCCGGCTTCTTCCACCGGTCCAAGATCCAGTTCTGATGTGATGTGTGTGTGTGTTATTAATTTTATCCCATTTATTCCTAGCAACCTGCAGTGCACAAGCAACTGTGCAGCTGGAGGGACATACAAAAAAAATGCATTAATAGTGTTTACATGTCACTCACTCAGACACAGCTTTGGCGCCCCAGTCGAAAACATTCCCGGCCAGGAGGCCTCTAACCAGAGCAAACTGCCTCTGCTCCCAGCTTAGCTCCTCCAGAGCCTTCACCACCTTCTGGTAATACTTCAGTGCCATGTCGTTCTCTCGCTGCTTTATCTGTGGACACACAGAGACCTGACCTCCACCACAGTGTTGGGGCACACACAATACATGTCTTTGCTCACTGACTACATTTGGAGAAAGTTGGGAAAAGTTACTATAATACTTAGTCAATTACCTGAAAAAAAATTAGAAGAGCACTTGATGCGGCCTCCAGGGAGACCTACATAGGTCACTTTCTCTAATCAAATGCTGATTTTCTAGACAGAATTATATTAATGTAGAATAAAAAGAGCAACTCAAACCTTAGAATAGGGGTCGGGAAAGTTAAATTCGTTCAGACAGTGCTCTCTTGTGTCCAGTAGACTTCGAACAGTGAGGGATCCATAAGCACTTAAGAACAAAAGAGACCAAAATATAACATCTAGTGAAGACTGCATAATATAAACTCCATGCCCAAAATTATTCAGACACTCTTCCAAATTTGTGAAATCAGCAACTTTTAAGTGCAGCAGTTGCCAATACAGGCATGCAACTGAATATACTGAATATATAGTTCATCATACAGTGTAAAAAACTGCAATAAAAGGAAATCCATTTAGGTGCTGCAGTTCTGAACAGCTCCACCCTGAACATTCTAAATACAAACTTTAAAGGTCACATATCATGGAAAACAGAATTTTTCTTTGCTTTGTTTTTCATTAAAAGACTCTAATTTAGACACTTTCCAGTCCATGTATAGGAACTAAGATGCAAAAACAGTCCATTTTCCACTGTTTTTGTGATGTCACAAAATCCCAGTTAACATACACACAGCCTCCTAGTCAGCCTGAAACAGTTTCACAGAGGGAAAGCAATTGGAACAAATTTTACTACACAGAGCAGTTGTAAGGGTACAGTAACGAACAAGCTAATAATAATTTCCCTAATATAATTCCCTAATAGATATGGAGAAACTGCAGATGGTAAAGTAAAATTTAATAATGGCTTTGGTTCATTAAACCACAGACACTACAAAAAAAGTAGGATATGGGCCCTTTCAAAGAATGTATTGTTTCTACTGTATATTTCCTACTACTGTCTAAATAGCTCCTCTTGGGTCTTCATCGCAGTATTAAAAATAATGTTAAAAAATCATACCGAATTAAACTTTGTGGTTTCATTAAATTTCAGTTACACTGGAACTGTTGAGGTCACAGATTTACAGAAGCTGTGGCTGAGCCACAACGCGCTCTCACAAAGGCTGGTGGCGGAGTGTCTGCAGCTTGTGCCGGTACTTCTGTCGGAACTTCTCCGCCCTCTCGGCTGCCTCGGGCTGGTCTTTCTGGCTGGCCACCGCTCGCTTCACCACCTGCATCAGTGGAAAACCCAGGGTTATTATGCACATCCTCGAGTACACACTCACTTTCCACTGGGCAATTCTCAAGCTAGCAGTGACACTGCTGTGTGTAAAAATGCCAGTAACACTGCAATAACTGATACAAGTGTTGCTGGCAGTCAGTATCACTGCTATGCTTAGAATGGTCCATCACCCAAATAATAACTGGACAACAGCCGTCCTGGGGTCAGAGAAATCCATTCTATGAACCCACAGAGAGGCCTCACCCCATCCAGTGCTTCCTCAAAACAGTAGAGCCAGTACTCTCTAGCCAAGGCGTCCTCCGTCAGGTCCACTGTGTCTGGGATGTAGGAAGAGGGGTCCTGCAGCAGGGGTAGGTTCACCAGTTGCCTCTCTAGACGGTCCATCTCCAGCATGTCAAACTGGAGACAGGAGAGAAAGAAACATCAGTCATGAGAACCTCAAAGTGACAATTCAGCTAATTACAATTTTCCCCATTTCTCCAAATGTAGTCGATCAGCCAAGATGTGCTTTGTGTCCGAAGTTCGAGCAATGTTTGACCAAAGGAACATTGGAGCGAGTGTTCTAAGGTGAGTCACATCACAGCTGGGACTTGGTGACAGCACATCATCACTGTAACACATATCCTAAAGTGTTCTGTTACTTTTATAAAGCAGAGGGTCCCAATTGATTAAAGTGTATGTTTTTAATACTGTCAATTTATTCTGCCAAAAAAGTCGTTTCAGATGCCTAAGGAGACATTAGTTGTTAAATGTGGAATGATACAATATGACTAGACAAAACAAACCACATTTCGACCAATACGATGATGTGGTCAGAACTTTGTTCAGCCTTTAGATTTGTAATGAAATTACTCCACATTGTGAACACAGTAAGCATCTTGCACACTTGTCTCTGTAGTTGGCGTTTAAGTAATCTACAATAGACTTACTTATGTGGTTTCTGACACTATATGATATACTGTTATCTACAAAAATGAAAAGGTTTTTTTTGTTGTTTTTCCTAAAATCAGAAATAACTCACAGCTCCAGTGCACAGCTAAAGAAGACAACTTTGAACACCAAAGGGTAAGGCGGCTGATCACCTTCATATGGGATGAGTTCATTAACTCAAAAACAGGCAACACAGCACAGTGTGGATGATTATACATTATTTAAAGGAGACATTTTCATGGCGATACAAGGTGGTCAGAATGCTACACTTAAAGCTCAACATATCAAGCATTAGCATTCGGAAGCTGCATAAAATGAGGGGAGCTGCAGTACTGCAGGTCTTAGCTTCTTCAGCTAAGTTAGTTACACAGCAATAGATGGTTTTCCTTACAACGCTGTCAAAATGCTCCCCATCAGTATCGCATTTCACACAGCAGCAAGTTTTCAAACATCCAAGACAGTGAACGCGCATCCACAACTAGTGCACCACTTCAGTTTTTTACTGCCTTGCTTACCCATATAATGGTAAGTAATATGCAACAAGTCCACCGTCTAGAACTCTACATGAATATGTATATCGAAACAGATAAAACATTTCCTGCTGTGCAATAAACATAAGAAAAACGACTACCAGTGGTGAAAAGGCAAACAGAAAGTCAGCATTTTTGAAAGCAACCAAAATGCCAAAAGAAGAAAAGAGCAGAAAGATGCAAACCAAAGACACTCGTGGAGAGGTACTTACGAGAAACTGATGGAAAAAGTTTAGGAAAAGAGGGAAGACAGGGATGAATAGAAAAAAGGACAATAAGAATGTTAGGAAAACACAGGTAAGAAATGGATAAACGAGCAGTAATGATGATGAAGATCAGTTTCTTAAAAAAATAATTTAAAAACATGATCAGCAAGTTCATTTGCATATTTGAATATACAGAATATACTCAATCCAGTATTTGTTTACCTAAAGGATTAGGCTGGGAAGAAATCAAACTCCATCCCACCTCAGAAGTAGCCAAGATCTGTTTGGTGTCCAACTTTTGCCTCATATATTTAGCTCTAGAGGCTAAAATTGCCAACATACACTAGAAGTCCATAGTCACCCAAAATGTTTCTCTAAAATACATCTCTTCTTCATTCAGGTGGCACAGACATATAGATGTGGTTTAGGCCACAGTAAGACTTATTGTGAGCAACAAAATCTCACAGCTACGACATCAGTGTGGAGAAGACCTTAGATCTTAGACCCTGTTGTCCAAAAGGGCTGCCCACAGTATTTGACTACACGCTACAGTTTCCCCCCCCCCATTTTTATAGCCATCCTGTATCTTAAGCCAGATCGATGAGAAGAGGCCACCTTAATGTTGGATGTGGGTTAACAGACAAAAAATATAAAAGCTTCTGCCAAATGAATGTAATGTAATGTAATTTTTGGGGATGATATGAACTGAAAACATTCGGGTGACATCTGGTGTTTGCCAGCATCATTAGTCTTGAAGCTCCAGTCCCAAACTCAACAAGCAAAACGTGAACACCAATCAAGTCTTGGATCGACTACATCTGGAGTAAGCGGGAACCTGGACCTTTCCTTCCATTGGCTGTTCAATAGGTAACTTGCAATCTTGTTGTTTTTGTCATTTCTTATTTAAAATGTCTACATGGAATCGCAGAAACGTAAGCAGATCCATTTATCAAAATATTCCAGACAACAAATAAGACAAATTTGCACACTATAAAGTTATTTGACTCCAGTTGGAGTCAAATAACTCAAGTTCTCATTCCAGTTGGTAATGCATTATCACAAAAAAAACCTATGAATGTTAATGTTATGTGTTTCATTTTATTAATTACAGTATAGATTCTCTTCTTTAGAATACTCATGTAGTACTTGTTTAAAAATCAAACATTCAAATAGCAAAAAAGACTTTAATGCCCATTCCAATTTTTAAGTCTCTTCATTTGGAATAGGGAGCATATTCTGTGGGCCTGTTGGAGTTCACTTACTGTGCCGCTGCGGGCTCGCTGCATGGGGTTGAGATCTGGGGACACACTCATCAGGCCTGAGCTGCCAGCATAGTTCTCCCCCCAGCTGTACTGGTTAGGATCTGAGGAGAAAAAAAAAAAAAAAAAAAAGAACACATCTACTAAGTCAGCAGCCTTCCCAGAGAGTTTAATGAGGGGATGTCAAAAGTTTGAGGATGTTTTACTTCAATCAGCGAATTAATTAAAGCTTTTCGTGAGTGTGTTAGAGCAGGAAAATACCAAAATATGCTGATCCAGGACCAGACTTCGACACCTATGGTTTAAACTTCTTAAAGGACTCATCATTGAATCCCTTAAAGAGCTATATATAATATATGTAGGCTTCAATACCATTCCCAAGATATTACTCTTTTCTTTAGAATTCCCAAAGTAGTTATTTTGTCTTTTGCTCCTTCAGTTTTACATGTTTTACAAAGCCAAATGGCCTAAACACCTAAATAGCTTTTTATTTCGACCTACTCCAAATTGTCAAAGGAAATGTTAATTTATTAAACGTACTCTGCAGTTATCTAAAAACCACTTACTGTCTTCTTCTGCTCCCTTCAGAAAGGCCCCGATGGCCCCTAAATAGCCTTCGTGTCTTAAAAACAAAGCCTGCACCTCTCCCTGCAAAGTAAAACACAATCACATAACACTCCTGATCAGTCTACTTTAAGAAGGACAACATGTAACAGCGTAACTCCACCTAACTCCACAAGCAATAATGTGGGCTGTACCAATCAAGCTTACCTTGGTAAAGAAGTTGATGCTGTAAGTGATGGTGTGCATGGTGACTGGGTGTCCACGGATGAAGAATCCTCCAAAGTACACTCTGGTCAGGTTATGGAGTCGTGCGTACAGGCAAGCCAGCTGTCCAATATCATTGCTGATCATGTGGAGCAGGCTCTTGGCCATGTCTTCTTTGGAGAAATCTGATCAAATATTGGGTCATACTCAGATTTACCAGTTACTGAGAGCTTTGAGTCTTTAAAGCAATGGTTCAGATAAAAAATAAAAATTTCAAACGCACTATACAGTGTAGGAAACCATATAAACAAGCCCACTTGAGATGTTTTAGGCACGCGCACAAAGCTAAATGGCGGGCTATACGCCTTCATTGTTAGCTACATTAGCTTTATTGTTAGCAACATTAGCAAATTTCAAACATGATTTCTTGGGTCATTGACTACATTTTGGGTAAAATTCTCATTTTAAAGGGCAAGCAATGACAAAGCTTTAGCTGTTAATGGTACATTTTAATTTATATTAACTGTGACCAAACATATGACAGCCTACAACAGTAGATGGCAATAAAAACAAACAAGCTACAGAGTACTGGGTTGAATTGTTGTCTATACTTTGTGATTATGCTGTTATTTCATTCTGTTTACTTTTTCACTGAACGTTTTTTTTACATTTTTCAAATGTCAGATTGTTTCCTGTGTATGTTTAGATTGTGTAACTAAATTAAGAAGTGTTCTATAAATACATTACTATTATTATTATATTTAAACAAAGTTATGTTATACTATAATAATTATAATACCTTATTATACTTAAAATTATTATTACCACAATGTATAATAATGTATATATAGTGTATGCACTGTATATAGAGTACATACACTCCCTTGCATACTGCTATTTTCGATATTTTCCTTCTGGGCATGGCTTTGCATTATTTCCTTGTGTCGTGTAAAGACACAGTCGGAAAAACAGAACTCCAAGGATCTCCATGCAAGAACACAAGACCTTTTGCTTCATTTCTTGACAGGAATAATAAAGAGAGGGCAGAGCCTGAAAACTGGGTGAAAGGTCACCTGCTTGTGTCTATGAGAGCAAACGGCCATGGTGTAATTATTAACAAAAATGTGAAAAGACACAACCAAAACATTACGGTTGTATGGGTCACCTTTGTCTGTGGTGGCTGACTTCCCAAAGCTGCTTGCTATGAGGTCTCCTGTGAGCCCTAAAGAGCCGTATGCACCCCCATAGATGTCCTTCACCAGCATGTCCACGTTAGTGTGCTGCCCCTTGGAGGCCAACTGTAAAAGCTCATCAAATCTCTGTTGTTGTGGGAATGATGTTAAATCAATAGTTACAGAAGTATTCAAAGCAATAAACAATAAAAGCAATAAAAGCAATGGAACTGGATCTAGAATTAATATAAGACTTAACACACACAACTGTACAAATTACCTTGGTTTTCGTGAGCAAAGCTCCAAGACCCCAAAAGGTACCACCGCCAATGGAACTCCCTCCAATGCGTTCAAATTTGTCCTCTGATTCAACCTTTAAAGAGAGAATGCATGTGACAGAACCGAACACTGCACGTATCAAAACACAGGCATTGCACTGGAATTAGAGACAGACATTAAGTCCTTCACTGAGGGAGTAGGGAAATTTACCTTGACAATGGAAACCCCAGAGCCAATGTTAACAAGGAGATAAGGGAAGATGTCTGGATGTGTATTCTGAAAACGGAATTCAGAGTCTGCATGCTTTGCGTAAACAAAAGCTTCATGGGGGATGTTCTTCAGCACAAAATTACAGCCTTTGATTAGACAAGTCATTTCATCCTCTTTGTCCACTCTGTGAAGAAAATATTTTAATATTCAGGTTATACAATTGTAACAGCTTATGTTTGTGTGTGTGTATGTCGGACAAAAACAAACGCACAGACAAAACCATTTCTTTTTGCCTACAGAGGTTATGGTTATAGTTAGATAGCATAGAAAGCATCGGTTTACTTTTGATGGAATTAAATGTAGTCCTGGACTACTTTTAATGAAGAATCTGAGGCGCCATGAATGCTGTGCACTCCTCGACTATGCTTAAATCCTGACTGTGAATCCAACACATACATAGTCAGGATTTAATATCTCTATATTATATATATGCCATTAACACCAAATGTTGACCAAATGATCCACTTAGACCACTTCTCCATGCAGAACATTTTCAGTTCTGCTCAGTGAAAAGACAAATGTGTGCAGAAGTGACTGTTACGACATACAAAGTGAGACATTTCTCCAAAGATTGTTTTTACATGCCCATATATGTACACGCGTGTTTTAATTGTACTCACTTGAGTCTTAATTTCTTCTCAATCAGATCTTTGAACTTGTAAGCCCCGCCTCCAGTGGCCTTAATAACTTTGGTTTCTGTGTTAACTAGGTGGTCTTTGATAAAATCTAAACACGTTTCAATATATGTGTTCTCAAACTTGATGAAATGCAGCCGAGCAGTAATCTCTTCCTGCACTGATATCTCGTAGAGCGGCTCTCCATCGGAGTCTTGCTAAAAATACCAAAAATACCAAAAATGAGAAAAGTCAGAAGTTCAACAATACAAAAATACAAAAGTCTTCATTCCGTCACATAAAACAGCAATCAGTGACATCTGGCTAACTAATAACCCATTACACTTGTTTAAACTTTGGCATGAGTTAGAAGTGAATTGCTGACCCACTATAACTGATCCATTAAAACCTGTGTAATCACTTGTTACGTACATTAGATGGCCATATGTAAGGATTTAGTGTGCTGTGCCATCAGATCACTATTGCGAAATGGTTTATTAAAATGACATAAGAATAAATGCATAAAAATAGCAGCAGATAATAAGGTAATGGGATTCATATTCAGTAACATTCAGTCAATTCACAAATTATACAGTTAAGTTATACAGTACTGCACAAATCCGATTTGAAACAGAATAACACAGATCACCTACAGAATGTTTTTTGTTGCAGAACATAACTGTGGCAAAAGCCATCTTTCAAAACAAGGAATCTGAATGCTTAAGCTGACCCAAAGTAATTATACCTGCATAGTAACTTCTACTTTCAGCTGCTCCCAATTAGGGGTCTCCATGGCGGATCAACGGTCTCCATTTCCTACTATCCTCTGCATCTTCCTCTCTCACACCAACTGCCTGTATGTCCTCCTTCACCACATCCATAAACCTCCTACTAGGCCTTCCTCTTCTCCTCTTCCCTGCAGCTCCATCCTCGTCATCCTCCTCCCAACACACTCAGAGTCTCTCCTCAGCATCCTTCGTTCAATCTCCTCAGCATCCTTCTCCCAACACACTCAGAGTCTCTCCACAGCACACACTCAAACCAACGCAATCTTGTCTCTCACGGCTTTTTCTCCAAAAGGTCCAACTCGATCTGTCCCTGTAATAAACTCATTCCTGATCCTGTCCATCCTCATCCATCACTCCCAATGCAAATCTTAACATTTTCAACTCTGCCACCTCCAACTCTGCTTCACTATCTCCAAACCATCAAATCAAACAACACAGCTGGTCTCACTACCATCTTGTACACCTTCTCTTTTACTCCTGCTGATACCTGCCAGTCACAAAAGTTGTTTTCTGAAATGACAGATGGACTGTAGGGGTCTTACCTGAATGCTTCCCTTGGCCGTGTGATCAAATGATCTAACTTTGGCTACTTTGTGCTGGACTGTGGAGTAATAGGCGAGTTTTGTCAAGGAACCACCTGCAGGAAGAAAATGCTGTCAGTGCCACTTACACTTCTCAGTAGGGCTGGGGCTGAAAACAAACAGAGCAAATGTGTAGCCAGTGCAAAACTGAGGTTATACCCTAGCTGGCAGAGGGAGAGTTTGCCCTTTAAGTAGTAATCTACTTGCAGTAAGGAACTTTCAATACTCTTAATTTTTATACTACTAATTTTATTCTATTGTGTTTTATTTTCATCCGTTTCCTGTAAAGCACACTGAATGACCTTCTGTGCATGCTAATGTGCTATATAAATAAACTTGAACTAAGTCAGACAAACGATTAGCTAAAACAGCAGTCTGGCTTAATTATCTTGTCCTTGGCTAACATGTTACACTTGTAACTTAGCCTTTTCAGTCAACAACAAAGACTTTTCCAACGTTTATCCATGAAGAAAATGCACTCATCTTTAAAAAAGAACCAGAATATGAGACTTAGTGTTTAGGGGTGTGTATGTGGCTGAACTGTCAACTTAGCCTTTTAGCACAGAGTCTGAGGAACCCCAGCCCAAAAGTGACTTTTTAAGAAGAAAAGAAGGCAGATGGTAACGATTTCTGATACCTATATCTATCGCGAACCTCTTGGCGTTCTCTAGGTTGCGGAATATCTCGTCTGGAGGCAGGGTAATGCTCTTGTCCAGACTGTGAGAGGCTCTGTCTGTCCCTCCGGGCGTCGCCATCTTCCTCGGGTTGTTTTGCAAATGCAGCTGAAGAACAGAACCCAGAACTCTCTCAGAACTTCAACATAAAAGGCTCCTGTCGGTCCGTCAGAATAATAATAATAATAAAAATTATTATTATTATGATAAGAAGGAGCATCACGATAATAGTAATAGGAAGAAAAGAATTCAATTATTATAATTATCTTTCTTTTTATTAGTATTCTTATTGTTCTTACTATTCTTAATCTTATTCTTAGTCTCAATCTTATTGTTTTTATTCTTATTCTTATTATTGTTGTTGTTGAAGATAATAATAATAATAATAATTATTATTATTATTATTATTATTATTAGTAGTAGTAGTAGTAGTAGTAGTAGTATTGTCGTCGTTGTTGTTATTCTCATTAATTAATAATAGTTCTTCTTCTTCTACTTCTTCTTATTGTTGTTGTTTTTGTTATGATTGTATTCATAATTATGCTTAGAATCTTCCAGATAATCTCTGGTTTATCAAATATCGTCGCCTTTTGACAGACTGCACTTAAAATGTGGCCAGAGAGGCGCAGTCTTACATCTAGGCTCTGGTAGCTAAGCTTTATTGCAACAACTACTTTTGTTAGAGAACTATTAACTCCTGCTCTGATCTTGCATGTCTCTGGTGTGATGACATTTTGTAAATGATTAAAAATAAAAATGTTAATTAAATTATACTACATTCAATGTTAAATGAAATCCTCAAATAAATTAAACCAACAATGCAGTCATTCTGTTTCTGAATTCTGTTCGACTACTTTATTACTGTTTTACTTCAACCGGACAAGGACTGGCTATTAATTATAACAGTTTCACCTGAATGTTGAGGCTTTTACACCGCTGCTTGATTTTTTCCCCACCCGTTTTGCACAAGTCCCTCCTTTTATTGCAAATAATTGGTTGACAGACGTCCATTATCTTCTCTTTGATTGGTTAATAGTTCGCACTCTCTGCATTCTGACAAATGAGCCAAGTAGAGAAATGCTAATAGCCAATGATAGCGGATGAGGGCGGGGAGTTTGTGGTCCTGAAATTGGGTGGGAAAAGAAATAAGGCAGCTGTAGAGTGACAGGGCTGTTGTAAGGAGGTTTAGGTGGAGATACGCATACAATCTATCTGTTTTAAACAATTTTGGAGCTCTCTTTAGTTGTGTTTGCCTTGCTCGAAGGTCTGCTGTGATATTCTCCGTGGAATGAGCCAGTTCTTCAGAGCGAGGAGGGATTTTTACTCACTCTAGTCGAAGGAGAGAAGTTTTTCCGTTAATTCTGGGCCGGGGCGTGAGAGGTAGGTAGCTAACATTAGCCATGCTAAGCTAACGCATTAGCCCTGCAACGACTGTAGTGAGTCTTTCACAAACAGATTGCTTTAATTTGAGTCTAAATTTGCTTTTAAGTCTCATACTGTCGTTTTGAGCTACTCCCTTCTTTCAGAGAAAGACTTGCTGGGGACATACCTCCTAGCCAATGTGCTAGCATTGTTGGTGTTTGACTCGAGGTCACACGTTTTGCTTAATTTTAAAATTAAACTATCCTATGATCAAACTGCTGTAACTACATTGCATCTTCTGTCCATACTCTTATTGAATTCCTTACTCTGAAAAGATTCACCCATATCTAAGCCCACATGTGAGATGGACAAAAGTATTGGGACACTTAATTATTGAATTTAGGTGCCCCCACCCCCCTACTTCCAGTGGAGGGCTTCTGCAGATCAAGACATTTTGGACAGCTTTGTGGACACAGTTTTGGAAAGAACCTTTTGTATTCCAGCATGACTGTGCCCCCGTGCACAAATCAAGGTCCATAAAGACATGGTGGGATGAGTTCGATGTGGAAGAACTTGACTGGCCCGCAAAGAGCCCTGACCTCAACCCCATCCAGCACCTTTGGGATGAACTGGACCGGAGATTGCGAGCCAGGACTTCTCGCCCAAGATCAGTGCCCGACCTCATAAATGCGCTACAGAATGAATGGGCACCAATTCCCACAGAAACTCCAAAATCTTGTGGAAAGCCTGTCAAGAAGAGTGGAAGCTGTTGTAGCTGCAAATGGGGCCCAAGTCCGTCTTAAAGTCTATGTATTAGAATGCAATGTCATAATGGTCAGGCGTCCCAATACTTTTGTCCGTATAGTGTATGTGGGGTTGGTGCTCCTGCTTCAGCAAGCTTAACTGCACCATCAAGTCTGCTTTGAGTGTCTTTCTAGACGATATGGGTTTGGTTTGATTTGATTCTCAAGTTCAGTCAAAATTTGGACAAAAGCCATTTACAGACCCTCAATGTTCCTAAAATAATCTTTAAAAAATAAAGAGAATAAACACGACATCGCATATTGACTAAAACTTGAGGGTGTGAACATGTGTCTCTGCAGTTGCATTTCCTCAGCAGTGGAATTCTAATTTCAACTTAAAAATATGAATGCTTTATAAGCATTTGACACACATCAGCTTATTTATCTGGCTTCTAATGACAGAAAAGTTGAAAAGTTCATGTGTCTGCTCACCTGTTGGTAATAGTGTGCATACATTGCTAAATAAATTAAGAGATTTCCCACTTTTATTTAATGATGATGATAATACATTTTTATGCAAGGATAAGTAAACATCATTATAGTATTGGAAGGACTTGGCACTGCTGACAGACTAAAGTGGCACAAACTCGAGCCCTGTTAGGTTTGTATGTAAGAAGGTGAACTTGTTTCCATTTTAAAATGTAAGACCGCTTTGGTTGCTAGAATGCGGCTTTCAGTTCCTTTTTCTTGTCCAGAAAAACTGCATTCTGTCAGTCCAGCACAAATGACATGTAAGCATTCAGTTAACCAAAACCACAAGTCCTACCCCTTTTCTTTTGACAAATTATGGTGTCCAGAAATCGGAGGAAGCAGCTAGATTTGTTTCTATTTGGCACAGTGATGGATAGGTGGGACTTCCATCAGACTGAAATCTAAATGTTCTGGCCGGACCTGGACCTATCAAATGTAGTGCCAGTTGTAATCAGGCAAAGCTGATTAAGAACACAGTCTACATCCCTTGGTTCTTCTCTTTAAGCCAGTGGAGAAATTACCCAAGGGACTTTAGGAATTGAGTTGTGTACATGCTGGATGTTCAGTTGTTTCTTATGATGGGCCTTAAAGGGCCCATAGCCTTCATTTTTCTTCATTTAATGTTCTCTCTTGAGGTCCACTTGTGACATTTTTGTGGCTTTATGTAGCAGTAACAAGTGTTTTTATTGTTGATCACCATTTTCCAAAACTCTCATTGTCCCTTATGTTCAAAAAAGCATATTTTCTTACCATGCTTTGAAGACTGAAAGGTTGTGAATGACCTGCTTTGAAAAACCAGTCTGGCTTGAAACACTCAGTATAATGTGATTATTAATGTTTTAAGAGGTGTTTCAGTATGAACTGCTATAGACCGAATGTACAGTGATGCTTGAAAGTTTGTGAACCCTAGAGGATTCTTACATTTTATGTGAATCTAGCCTAAAATGTGATCATCCTTGTCATTAAATAGTTGAAAAGATCCAAATGAAGAAAAGAACATAAACAGTTATATGATTTGTCATTGAGTTGTCAGATTAATGTAACCTTTAATAATTTTGTATGTGGACCTCTAGTATGATCCGTTTGTTATAGAAGACGATCGGGGTCCGGAGGTTGGTTGGAAATTATGGTTGAATATGGGTGACTCTGTACCATTTACAAAACATCACACTTGGCTCAGTCCTGGTCCATGACCTGGTGGTTGACCCCTGCTTTATACTATACTTGGACTGTCCAAGAAGATCATTGCTATCTATTTAAGGTTTACTAAGGATCACTGGGAGAATGTTACGTAGACTCGTACAACGATTGTGCCATAACAATTTACTCTCATTTGATGGATGTATAACTTACCCTGGGTACCCTGACATTCCGGCATAGAAAATACCCATACATAAACTGCAGCTATTTCGGAAAGACAACAACCCTAAACACACCACATCTATGAAGAAATGATTATAGATGATCAAATGTTGCATTTTTTAATGACTGAGTCAAAGTTCAGACCTTAATCCAGTAGAAAAGTGTCAAGATCTGAACAGTAGAGCATTTATGCAAGAAAACCCACCAACATCACTGGCCAAAATTCCTCCAAGGCCATGTGTGAAACTGATCAACAGTTATATAAATGTTTGGTTGTATTAAATAGCTGCTTCTGCTCTTTTTTTTAACAGAAGAAATAAGGTTCATATACTTTTGCCAACAATGTTGTGTCATTTTATTCAACAAATGAATGGAAAGGTTTTTTGTTTTCGTGGGTTCGCTTGGTATACTTGTATAACTTCAAGATCTGGTCACATTTTAGATCAGATTTAGATGTATGTAAAAACTTAGGTAATTTGAAAGGATTCACAGATTTTTAATCAAGTGTGTTGATTTTGTGACAAATCACAAAAATGATTAATAGAAAATGATTTACAGCTTGGCTTTCATGTAGGGAGTGAATGGTACATTTTGAAGCTTCACCAACATTGGCAAAAGTGAGGAAAATGACCTTTTTTAACCTAAGCTAAGTGTAGGTGGCTTAACTTGTAAGACAAAGTTCATATTCACTAGCATCCTTATCTGTCACCACCCACTAAATTCGTTATTGCTCATCAAATCCTCATTACTTCAAAGTCCACTGACTGTTAATAGTGGTGTGAGCAGTTAATGCCTGTTTCTTACAGAATGTGATGGCTTCAAAAATTAAAGAGGAGTTGAATCATTTACATAAGACATTGTTAAGTGTTAATTTGGCTTATCAGTTTGGTTTATCATTGCCTACTGAATAAGAAGGTGGTTTCCATGTGCGCTTGATTCAACCTGTGGATGATGCAATGTGCTCCAACTTTGACAGTTCAGCTTGAAAACGGAAATGCAACCACATTTCTAGATTTTTGTAGATAAGCGGTTTCAGCTGAGGCAGTGAGCTTGGTGGGGATAACTATTTGCTAGTTTGGTTATTTCTCATCCTGACTCATCTGGACCAAATGGGCTGACAAGTGGAAACTCAAAGGCGACATTTGAATTGCATGGCCTTCTTTTTGCATTTCTGTCATCCTGTCATCAGTTTGCTTGTAAATTCTGCACCTAGTTGTCCTCTTAGCCGGGAACTTAGTTCCTATGGTGAAGGAAAAAAACGTTCATTCCTCAATATTTTTTACTCCTAAAGCTAGGCTTAGACTAAATTACTCACTTTTATTTCAGTTGGACTGTGATTGTGTTATTGTGGTTTTGTTTTCATGTGTTGATATTAGTCAAAGGTTTTCTCAGGAGTTAGCTCTCGGTTCGTAGCAGCCTTGCTGTGAATGGAAACTTGGTGAGAAGTCAAGCAGAGGTAATGTACTTGCACATGGTCCAGCAAAGCAGTATATATAACTGTCATCAATCCCCTCCAGTCATATGTAATGGATTTGTGTAGGACCTTTTTTAGAACTGCGCAGAAAGGTTGTTTCTAATGTTGGCATGGTAATTTGAGACTCATTGTCATGCTCTCTGGAGACTCACTATATTTATTTCTTTTACTTTTAACCTGTCTATTGACACCAGCACTTAAAAAAACAATTGTTAGCAATTACTCTCAGTAGCTTTTTTTTTAATAACTTCATTTTAGCTTCAAATTTTACTGAGACTCAAAAAGAGTATTACTTCCCTCCACTACAGGCTGTGAAAAGCAGACTTATTTTTTAAATTTGGCTTACATCTTTAGGGTGGAACCAAGAATCACTTTAGACTAATCATTTACTGATCCAGTACTGGAGGAGTATTGGCACCAATACTGACCTTATGAAACGGCTATTAGAGTTTCAGCTTTTACTTCAGTGTTAAACAGTGCTTCGCTGACAGATATGATTGCTAATTCTTAATTGTCACACTTTCTAAACTCAAATAAACACAGACTCTTAATATAAATAGTAATATAACCATAATTCATTGTAATTTTGGTTTACGTTCATTACCTTTCTTTTTCTTTTTCTCTGCATGGAATGGTTCTTATTGTGTTATTTTGTGTATCTGGTATTTTCTTTTGATAAGTTATATAATCATGTTTTGTTTTCAGAGTCTAGTTTTGTCACCTGCTTTTAAATAAGGATTGTCTCTTACCAGGTTCTCCACTGGCACCACCGTCTAAGGTTTTGCCATAGTGTCAGGAGATCAAGTTCAGATGCCACTGATGTTGTGACCTGATTATCAACTCGGTTTGGTTAATATTGTTTTAGCTAAATGATGCATTAAGCTTTGACTTGAAGCACAGCAAGGTAGACACAGCTGATTATTATCGGTTAGGTGTGCATTATCAGATAAAAATCTGAAGGGGAAAAGCCCAGACTGATGCATCACTTCCTTAGATGGGCTTAAACTTGACCTGTTTACTTGTAAAATGGGCAAATAAAAAACAGTTAGGACATGTACAGGTGGCCCATAGATGTGTAAAGTCTCTCCACAGCCTTCTTCCTTTTTGAAACTGACGCTATTTGAATAACCCGACTTACATAGATTCCCCAGTGTAACTGCTGTTTCAGAACACATGGTTATACCACTTCAGTTGCTGTGGATTTTCTCTCAGAAGGTAATTGTGAGCATTGATGAAGTTTGAGAGCTGTTTGCTCTCATTGGAGATCACTATTGCTATTGGCAGTTCTTCAGAATGTGAAGCCACGACTAAAGACGAGCTTTTGTCCAATTTGCCCACCAAATGGATATGGCTCAAGATCAAACCCAAGATTAAATGAAGATGAAAGCCAAAACAAAATTTATTTTTGTTGGGTGTCTGAGGTGGCCGTGGTCTTTCCTTACCAGTCCAACACCCTCACCTTCTCTGGGCCTCTGAATCTCTCGTGCAGTGCCATTAACAAGCCCATGAGATTGCAGCAAATAACTTCTGAGGCGGACTATCGTTGAAGCAGCTGTGTTGCAGCTTCTTCTGGCTGTGGTTTCAAAGTCCCTAAAGGGAGTTTTCATCTTATGCGTTGATGGAGCCTCAGAAGAGACAGCCTCTCCCTCTTCCCCGGCCTTACATGGAAAAAGTATTTCTCAGGATCGCTCCATGAGTGTAGTTGGTTAATGATGGAAGAGGGAGAATCTCTGAGCAAAGGAGGGTTGGAGTGAGACATACAGAAGTCTACTGTTTGTTTTTTTTATTCTTGGGAAATGCATTAGTGTGTAGGTGTTATTTTAGTTTATTTCAGTATAGGGGTGTTATGTTACGAATGAATTGTTAGTGAAACTAACATTCAGGCCTGTCGTGATTAATTACTTTTGATACAAAGTAGATTAATATTGTTGTGCGTATTAGTCAGAGTTTCCCGCAAGTCTGCAGGAAATATACTGGCAGGTTTTCGTTTGTCAGTGGGGTAGCGAGTGTGGCTGCGGCCGTGTATGTTTTTATTTGCAGAAGGCGCTGGGGTGTGGAGGGTTGTGTGGTTACGGAGGTTTTCATTTGTACACCAGGAGTAGGTGTCAGGAGAGGGTTTTGTTTCTCAGGGTATCGTTTAGTTAATCGTTTGCGATCGTCGTCTTCTCGCACAAATAATTCCGTAGCCAAATATTCACTGGCTATTAATAGTGGACCTCTAGAAGGAATATATATATTTCTCACCCAGCAGAATTTGCTGAAAAACTTCTTCTTTGAGTAGTACTGAATTAAATATCGGAGGGGGAAAAAACTTACTGACGCTAACTTTTAATGGAATGTCTCATATGTCTGCTACCAAAAATGATCGTTATCATTGCTGAGGTTTGTTTTATTTAATTTTTTTTTGGTCCCCCAAAGACTTTTAATAAAAATTTCACATTAAAAACTGTCATATAATATGTGTAGCCTTTCATGATGATTATATGATGGCACAAGATGTTCCATTTTATATTGGCACAATAACGTTTACTACTGGATATGCGTATATGCGTATAC
>JBBIGA010000132.1:12391321-12408369 GCA_037576975.1 Alestes dentex | reverse complement strand
TGATCTTTTTCCTGGCGACATGAAACAAACTACTTAAAACAACTGTGGATTTTTTTTTCCTCCCCGAATAAGTGCAGGCATTAAACATGCATTTCATTTACCAAAGTCAAGATAGAAGGCAAAACCAAGCAGGAACTGAAAATGGTTACATTTCATGCTTACTAGAGCATCACAATGGAAGATACCCAACGTTTGTTGATGTGTAAGCTTCAGAATCCAGACGACAAAGGGTTTGCAACCGAGTACTGAACATGACGGTTTTATGTTCAGATTATGCTAATGGTGCTTTGAAATGAGGTTCTTGTGCTTCTTATGTTGCTCATTCAAAATAGATGTAAATACCCTCATGTTAAAGCTGACATTCTGCACTTCAGTGTTGAGAGTATGCAATTACTTATCAGCATTTATTTGTATACCTTCAGCATACCAAGACATTTATATATCTCCAAATATATCTCCATATCCGCATATCCTCCACATATATATCTCCACAGTCGCTGTTTCGGTCTCTTGCGGATTTTTTCTGAGAACCGAACTAATAATTGCTGAAACCCCCGCACTAATGCGGGAACTGCAGATGTCCTCGTTATTTATTTCTCCTTGCTGCTGATTGGCTGCTGCCCTTTGACGCAGCTACAGTCCAGAATTTCCCCCGTGGAGTGTCTCGAGTGTTCTCATGTTTTTCATTTTGGTGTTCTTAAAGCCCTGTATTTTTATTACTGTAAATTAATTGAATTTATTACTGTATTTACCCTGGTTGTACCAAAGAAAACACGTGTGCGCAAATTACAGTACAGTCTATAAAGGTGTAATATTGGTATTTTATATTCTAATACTGCGGGAGTTCAGTGTAAACTGTACAGTACGAATACGGGTTTACCTTTACATTTTCTTCAAGGGTAATGTATTAAGGTGAGTTTAAAATGGAAAAAAAAATAGGCTTTTTTTTTTTTACCACATCACAGCATTGCGTTGTCTCATGATACGTGGGTGTTCTTGGAATGGAATTGTTGGCTATACGCTTATTTGGTGTGTGTGTGAGTGTGTGTGTGTGTGTGTGTGTGTGTGTGTGTAAATAAAATGCATCCTGGATATTGATATGAATTTAAAACATAGGCCTAGTCCTGGACTACATAACATTCTAAACAGATGTTGTCCGCTGCAGTGAAAATATAGTCCAGGACTAAGACTAATCTTTGACCAAACCATAGTGTTTTTATAAACAGTGTTTTTATGTGAATGAAGTCATAGTCATAAAGCAATAAGGCAAAAAAAAACAGTAAAGTATTTGGGACCGTTGAAAGCTTGTGTAGTTTGTTATTGTTCAGTTAATTTCATTTTTATTGTTTGGCTCCTGTTTAAAACTTGTTTACATGATTAACGAAATGATCAGTGGATTACTTGGTTACAAATGTAATCAAAAGTGCCACAGTCATAGGATTACATGCTCTTCTGTGTGAGGTTGCTGTTTAATCTTATTCACTCATATTTTGTGTTTACCTCACAGACAGTACAGTTTGTCCAGGGAATCTTTGTGGAGAAATATGACCCCACAATAGAAGACTCCTACAGAAAGGTAATGATAGCTTCTCTGTTCTGTTTATGCTTCATCCCTTACTCATGTCTGTATGAGTGGATTCTGTTGGTGCTTTCCTAATTTCGGTGTCACTCCCTCTTTTTTCCCCCCCAGCAAGTAGAAGTGGATGGGCAGCAATGCATGCTGGAGATCCTGGACACAGCGGGCACAGTGAGTGGTCCTGATTGGCTTCTTTTACTGAGACTTTTACTACTGAACTACTTTAAAACTGAACTATGGCATGTCTGTATCTTTTAACCGCCTATGTAAGCTGGTTCACCGACAGGGTAAGTTGATGCCAACTCTGAACCACCCTGGCTGCAAGTACCTGCAAGCAATAAAACTGCAGTAAATGAATCCAGGAGGAGCAGCGCTGTATATCAGCCATATGCTATGTTATTATCAGCAAAACCAATGTAACGTGATGATTATTAACAGTACATTTGAAAGTTAGACTTTAGTAAATGGATAAAGTGTCTGAGGTAATAATAGTACAACCAAAAGTCAATCATACCAACAGGCAGTGTAAGAGGGTAAGCTCCTCTGACATGAAACATTTGTCTGATTCTAATATTTATGTAGCTTTTTACTAGCATTTTATTCCGGCTTGACATCAACGATGCCTTGAGAGGAGGTCGCCTCTTTACGAACCACATTCACATTTTTTGCTGAAATGGGACGTTGTTGGAGGCTTTCTGATCAGAACTTTGCCATGAACCTTAAACCAAAAAGGTCCTGTTTGCCTGCTAATAACCTTTTGCTATTGAAACTGTGGATTTGAGGCAGGCTTTCTCCATAACTAATGTTAGACACTTAAACTCAGTGTCATTACAGAATCTTTTTTGTCATTGGAAAAAAAAAAAAACAAAGTTGGTTATTTGCTGCCACATGCCTTGTTGATGCACTTCAGAATGCTCCCGTACCACTTAGGAATTGTTTTTACTGTTAAACTAGGAAATAAATACTCATTCTTACTTCTTTTTTTTTTTTTTTTCTTTTTTCCCCAAAACAGGAGCAGTTCACAGCGATGAGGGACCTGTACATGAAGAATGGTCAAGGCTTTGCTCTTGTATACTCCATCACAGCACAGTCCACATTCAACGACCTGCAGGATCTACGAGAACAGATCCTACGAGTAAAGGACACTGAAGATGTAAGTGTGTGGGGAGGAGAGTCTTGGTGCAACTCCCTCATTCTAAAACAATTTTTTTAGGAATCTTGAGCTCTCATATTTTAATACAGTTCAGTTATTTTGGCATGTACAGGACTGTGCAAAAGTTTTTGGCTCTTGTGCGAACTGTTTAAAGTCATTTATCTGAGCAGTAAGGGACTTTATGCAAACAAGAAAGCATTAAATAATGTCAGGATTTGTTTTGATTGTAAAAAAAAGTGTTTGAAATATTGTGATTTGGCTGGAAGAAGACAGGTTTGGTTCCAGTGTTCACATCAATACCTCCTCCTTTGCATGGATTTGAGAAACTCCCTCAGCAGCACATCTGATTTAATGTAATGATGTATTGATTAAGCTGGACCAGGTTTTTGTGGTATTTAATGAGAACTTCAGTGTAATACTGGGCTTCCATGAGGAGAGGTCTGGGAAAGATTACATAAAATCACTATTTACTGTATTAAAATGATTTGTATACATTCTTATATTAACTTTTAAAAGCATTACTGCTCAGCTAAACAGGCTTCAAATATTTTCCTAGGTGTCTAAGATGTTTGCACAGTTCTGCAAAAATACACTGTATTCATAAATGTAAGTAAAGGACATGTTTACACAGTAGTGGGATATGGACAATGACGCAGTTCACAAAACATTTTGGTTTTTAATTCTGTTTAAATGCATCTGAGCAGGAAAAATGTAAAAAATCCCTACCATGCCATAGCTTAACACTCCGTGTGCCTAGCTCACTGCCTGGAGCGAGCCTGAACCCCCTCCGCTCTCCCCTGGTCTGTGCCACACAGAGGATGCCCTTTTTTGGACATGTGTGGAGGGAATGCACTGAGCCCAGCATAAAGCCCCTGGCCCAGGGGAGCGTGGCCTGGAGCAGTTAGAGGCGTTGGAATTTGTTATGATTGGCCTTTTCACCGCCTGCCGCACTTCCTCTTTCCTCATCCCTGCTCCGTGGCTTGGCCTGAGTATAGAGCTGCACTACATCTTACCTCCAGCAAAAGTCCAAACCCATTGAAGAGAGAGAAGCGAAAACCAGCAGAATTTCGGCCCAGGAGCTGAATATTTGGCAGTAGGGTGATATGTTATTATCCTAATAAATCACACCAGAGTATGTATCTCTGAGAATAAAATTGCTGCCATCAGTACTTCTAGGAACACTTACATACATTATATTATAAAAAACACGAGTATTATAAAGTCAATACTGATTATGGAGAACTAGTGTATAGTAAGTGACAAGCACATTGTAATTACAATAGGTGGTATTTTTGTGATGGTCTTTGTCAGTGTTACTGTGATTATCTCAGGTGTCTTGTTTGCTATGTAGTTTTCTGTTCTATTGTGTTTGCAAACCCTCAGTGGAAAGGAATACACAGGTTGTTCAGCACAAGTCTTTTTTTTTCCCCCCTAAGAGGCTCATTTACATTACGAATTATGTACATATAGCCATCAATAACTTCTTGACACTAAATTATGGCTTTAAGGTGGAGCTGTGTAAACATAGCCAGCATTCTCTTCATGCTTGCTTTTTTTTCAGGCCCAAGCTGACCTGTTTGCTACTGTATGTTCAGGGCTTTCCTCCTGCGCTGCTCTAAAGAGCTACAGTGCAGTAATATGTGCTATAGTCAACCTCCCTAGGGCAACCACTCTCCTTCCTGGCCTGTGCCTGTTTGGATTTAAAACATTATCCACATGGCCAGTCCAAACACGGTGGGCACCCTGTTGCTTGGCCTGTGGTCCAACGGCTTTGGGGCCAGTGGGACAGGGGGGATAGAGTACGAGATTTTATCTGTTTGGAGAGAGTACACAGACATTTAAGCAACATACAGCTCTTTTTAGAGCTTGTAGCAGTGCCTTTACTGGCTGTATGATTTCAAGGCTTTTACAATTGCTGTCTTTTTTTGTGATGGTCTTTTTCAGTGCTAGACTGGTAAGAACATTGTAGAATAGTTCTTGATTTTATGTCTTCTTTGTAGACACCCCACCCTGTTGACATGGTCCCCTGTTACTTTTTGTTAAACGTAATACTAAATATACATTTATAGTAATATTTAACTTTAGTATAATTATGGTTAGAATAAAAAAAAAATCCCTCAAAATGTTGACATTTAATGTTAAGACTTTTTATGAAAAGAAATCATTTAAAATAAAAAATAATAGGTCAGTATTAGTAGTACGATATGTCTCTTTTTTCAGACAGTTTAAAATGTTTTAAGGCAGTATTGTTTTACATTTTAATATGTAATTAAGAACTGACATGTTAGTAAAGCAGATTAAGGAAAAATATACAATAGCAGGTAGTATTAACAGTAGCTGAAAGTTTGCTTTTAAGTGGTATTGGCCACAAAATGTAATCGGTTGTGCTCTAATTGTAGTCTCTCCGGCTGTTTATTTGTTCTGCCTAGCCTCTATTACTGCTGTAAGAAATGTAAACCATGTTCTCTTTGGTATGGGCCTAAACAATATAGAGTTATTTTGAAGTATTATTAATATTGTTTCTAGCTAGTCTGTTTAGCTTTATCATGCGTGTCACATGCGTCCTCTCTCTCACACACACACACACACACATCATTCCACAAAGCAGCGGGAGCATGGAAATAAAAGCTAGCACAGGAACTAGATTTTATCCTGCTTGGGCAGAGCTGGAAATTTTTTCCCCTTCTTAAACATTTCTCATACCTTTTCATATACTTCACACACGGCCTTCACAGCCACAGCCTTCTTACATTTCAATGGACTTACAGTCACTTTTCATCCATTTTAATTCATTTGTTTCTCTACAGTATTCATACTGTGTAGCTGTTCAGTCTACAGGCCTTTTATCCCACAGTCTGTGCCATCACCTCATGTTGCCCTGCCATACAGCCTCACATCTCCCAGGCATTCTGGGGCATCAGCTGCCTAGCTGCTTATCCAGAGCCAAACTTAAGCAGGCACAGCAGGCTGTGGGCCCAGCCACACCGTCTTGATGTGTTTAGGAGGATGCTCAGCAGCTGAAAGACATGTGGCCTTCAATCAATTCATATGTTAAACCCAAGCACTCTCAAATATTGACTTTCCAAACAAAAGCATGTAGTTTAATGTCAAATAGTTGGCACCGGGGCTGCAACTACGGACTAAGATTAGTGCTAGTAGAAGGAGTAATATTCATAAATGGATTATATTGCTATTCCTTTTGTGTCATTACTGATGTTTATTATATTATTGCATAAATTCTTTATTTTGATATTTTTTTTATACACAAGTTGAGTCAGCTGAATAAATTGCTTTGGATATCACCTAGCCAACACACACTCATTCGTTCAGAAGAACATGCTAGTTAGCTAGTAATCCTGAGGAGCAGGAAATGTGCAGAAGCCTGGAGTAGAGTTAAAACTGATAAGTCACGGATGGATTCTTACAAGCTCTCCAAAAAGGTAGCAGATGCGTGTGGCTGGTGACAAAAGGCACGTTGCTTGATAGATGTCTGTGTCTTTATAAAACTGTTTAAAAGTTAATATGTTGCTTATTCAAATTATTCGTCCTTGTATAATATTTTACTGAATCTGTTGAATATTGAATATTTGTTGCAGCCCTAGTTTAATGAAACTCACGCGCTCTCTCTTGCTCTCTCTCCCACTCTCTCTCTCTCTCTCTCTCTCTTGCTCGCTCGTTATCTCTCTCTCTCGCTCTCAGGTGCCGATGATCCTGGTTGGCAATAAGTGTGATCTGGAGGATGAGCGAGTGGTAGGGAAGGAGCAGGGTCAGAATCTGGCTCGCCAGTGGAACCACTGTGCCTTTTTAGAATCTTCTGCCAAATCGAAGATCAATGTCCTTGATGTAAGAACATGCCACTGAACATTACACCAGTAATGGGCACCAGTATTATCTGTATTTACTTAATTCTTTCAATCTGTTTTAAGATCTAATTCTACTCTTGTAATTTCTCTTCCTATAGATCTTTTACGATTTGGTGAGACAGATAAATAGAAAAACGCCTGTGGAAAAGAAGAAAGCGAAAAAGAAATCCAACTGTGTTCTCCTGTAGGGTCCCCTCCTTTGAGCTAGGTACGTTTAGTATATTGGCATAGCATTGACTGGTGGTGTAATCATTATGACCGTGTCAGATTTCTTTCTGGTGTAAGCAGTGATGGGACTCCCTCTACAGGTCAGCATGTGGTACTGACATGGTCCTTTTTAGGAGCCATCACACTGATGCCATGTGTAGTCAGAAATCGGAGAAAGAGACGGTCTGTTAGTTGAAATATAAATAGGGTAGCTTTTAAATCTTAATATAGTGCTTTTATTATAGCGGGGTCTGGTTTTCAATCAAAAGAGGGGGGTGGCACTTTATATAGTCAGTGATTTTAAAGCCATAGGCCAAATATCTGAAGTTGTGCAGTGGTATCTGGCACCAAGATGTTATGTAAGCTGCGAGGTGGGGCCTCCGGGGATCGGACTAGTTTGTCCAGCACATCCCAAGAATGCACTGTTTTTCCGAAAGTTCATTTTTCCATTTTGTTCAGTTTGTGCGTTCTCCTTCATCTCAAAACTGTAGAATGACACACTTACTGATATCACCGCAGTTCATGCTGGGAAAACCTGCTGTCTTATGGTTCTCGCTGGAAACCAACTTTCAGGTTCTTAACCAAATTGTTGGTCAAAATGCTTTTTAGAGTGGATGTGTTTGCCAACATGGACATTCTGACCAAGCTGGAGTGCACTTTGTGTTTTGACACTTTTTTGTTATAGATAGTATTAACTTTTTAACTTCTACTATAGCAGTTTGTGCTTCAGTAGCTCCTCTGTGGAATCAGACTAGAGCAGACCACCTATCAATTTCATGGCCCAGATATTACTAGTGATTCAAAATATGTTTTGAAACATCACTTTGAGGTTTCTAGTTCTCTCTCTGAGGTAAAAGCGTGGCTTTATATGACTGAAAGTAACTGCCAGGGGACTTAAGTTCAGCCTTTTCGCTGGAGGCTTGGAGCAAATTTATCTGTACGTTTGTTGGACACTGGCAGACACAGTAGAACTGGATGAAGACTTTGTCAGCATGACAGGGCACAACATCCAGTAGATGGCAGCAATTGCACATTCTAACTGAAATGTTCCTGATATTTGTATCTGTATGTACAGCTCCATGCATCTTTCTCTCTGTACATTGTTTTGTAGTGTTACTCTTTTTTTTTTTCCCTTAAGTATTCTACTATTCTTTCTCTGCCTGCAGAATGCTGTAATGAAGAACTGTTGCCCCATTTGGAACATGCCAGCATTGCCATCCTCAGTGAGTGAAGCTATGGACTAGCTGACTGACAACCCTGATGAAGAACAGGATACAAAACGAGGCATCATGAGGGGTCGTCTTTTTGATTCCAGAAAATTTGAGGAGAAACCTTCATTTACCACAGTTTGAGTAGAACTCATTTTCAGTATTCCTCAGGAATATTAACACACAAAAAATATCTTCCATAAATCCAACCAGAAACTCGCAGCATTTCCGTCATCGCTCCTGCAATGGGGAAACAATTTAGTCACCCACAAACACCATCAGACAGCTTGGGGTTAAATTCTTTCCAAAAACATTCAAAGGAATACACGTGAGGACAATGTCTAAATCCTGAAACAGGCATCAAGAAAGGCAAGACAGGATCGGTAAGGAGACACAAGACTGACACAGGCCCATACTTCGGTACCACAACATTTCAGTAGTGAACTGAATCTCATTAAAGATAGTAATCATTTCTCATAATCCCAACTGAACTCAACACGCTGCAGTGGCACCAATCCCTGTCCAGGACAGGTTGAAGAAGGAGAAGAAATCCAAGATGATCTACCAGTGTTTATTTCCAGTGCAGCTCGTTTGAGGAAATGATGGGGGGGAGGGGTGACTTAATTGTGTGATTATAAACATCCTAATGGCAAACAGCATGACTGCATCTTTCGGTTTAAGTGTAGATGTCGTAAAAGAAAGCAAGTGCAAGTGTTGCCTCTCAAAGCTGTATTCCATTTTTGACATCAATTGTGTAAATGTTTATAGACTGAACTGACAAGCTGTATATAAAAATCCCATTCACATCAATGGACGTTTTCAACTGAATCTTGACCCCTAGCCTGTGACTACTTTGTATTTAGTCACTTGACTTTCGTAGCTCATTAGCATATTCTAATACCTATTTTTTTTTTTTTTTTTTTTTTTTTTGGACGTACAATTATGGGCCTTTTTATAGTAGTAAAATTGGGTAAAATAATGACTGGTTTTTAGGTCTCCTAAGGCTTAAACATACTGTTCTATAACTCCTCTTGCTTCTCATGCGTTTCTGTCAAAGGATGTTCTGGCTTTTATGGTTGATTAAATTTTAGTACCTTTTCATTATATCTGATGGTTTGTTAACTTCCTCTCAACTGTATCTTCTGCATCTGTATGAAATTTTGATGATCCGTCATGTTCATCATTCAGCTGTCATAGATCTCTGGAATGGTTTTCATTATGTAGTCTGCATTATGCTCATATGAGGAACTCTGGGTCTTAGCTAGGTTCGAAAAGTGAATGTCGTTTTCAAGATAAAACGGCTCTATCGTACACTGGGGGAGAAAAATTCGGAAATGGTTGCTATTTTTCTCAAACATCACCAGATTCTCTGAATTACAAAGTTGTTAAGGGGCCATCATAAAAATCTAATGCTGTGTACTGAAGTGACATAAGGCTGCCATCCAAACACCCCACACAAAATAGTCAATTTTGCTGAATGTGGACATTCATTGCTTAGGCAACAGTATCCTACAATTTGAGTATCTGGTGGTGTTCTAGAGCAGTGTTAGGGTAGAAATAGACTTGCAGTATTAGTGCACTTGTAATGATTCATATATTAACAAGGGAATGGGGGTCTGAAAGGACACGTTTTCAAAAACACTTTTGCTCAGAGTTTCTGGCGTTCCTTTTATATTTTTATATATATATATATATATTTACAGCATTTTTTTTTTTTTATCCTTTATTGAGTCCTCTGCATAAACCCAAATTAAGCAGCGGGTAGCCAACAGTGGCACTGGGGAGCGGTGTGCGGGGACAGTACCTTCCTCAAGGGCCACTGGCAGTCCTGGGATTTGAAACCAGGACCTTCTGTTTAGAGGGTACAAAACCATCTACAGAATTTTAGAGTGGGGTGTCAAGCCTTTTGCATTTCTACTAAACCATAAATCACTTTATATAGTCAAAATAAATTGTAAATGAACACATTTCCTTTCATAAAGTGATGTACTGATTCCAAGTGGTCTCTGAGCTAGCTGAGGGTTTCACTTAATGACAGGTGTGGTTAGTGGAAGAGGAGGTTAAAAATTATTTTATAGGTTAATAGTGTTTTATAGGTGACCATTTTGATTTTGTTCCTAATATCAGGAGGGCCATAGTCACGGACCAGGTCAAATTAAGCAAAGCAAAAAAAAAAAAAAAAAATGTATGCAATAAAAGGTTAGGGTGGTCCAGCTGAGGGTAGACCCAGTACAACTCATCTGAAGACCTCAGTAATCATTTGATTGATCCTTGATGTATTGGTGGAATCAGGTGTTTTGTTAGAATAAAAACTAGCCACACCACCAGAAGGCACGAGTGGCTAACTTCTTTCAAAGCCCAGAGTCGATGTGAAAGATTGAGGACGAACCTGTGTAGGCAGAGAAGAAAGGTTCTAGGGCTTAAGACAGTGGCAGAACCGTTTTTTTAAAAAGTTCTTAGCTCTTTCAAGGGTTTTCAAAGGGAAAACCAACAAATTGTTTTGATAAGGTGTCTGTAACTGGAACTGAATTGGAGGGAGGGAAAAAAAGTTTAAAATAATAGTACATGTCCAGTTTAAAATAATAGTACATGTATGCACTTCTTGGATTCATTAGTTTAACTCTGCCCATTCATGCTGAAGTTATTAGGAGTGTTTCAGCCTGGACTGCTGTTTGTACGAGGGCCAGCCAATCAGGACATAGCTCATTTACATATCGCCATCTTAAAGGCACAGAATAAAATGTCTGTTGAATTCTAATCGATAGAGAGTTTGAAAATGTTCCTAAAATGTTTGATTTTACGTTTATTTACACAAACGATATAATGTTAGATATGGATCCTTTGACTGGATCATGCAGTACATTGGTGTGGAATCACCTGCACAGATTGTGTTTCCACTTATTTGTTACCTGTCTGAATGATAAATGTATTAACTGATCATTACAAACAAGTTAACTGTATAATTAGAATGACACCAAACAAGTGTAGGGGTTCTTGTGTGAGGATTGCGTCATCGTTGAGTGATAAATCAGAGACTAGTGACAAAATGGATTCTGAACCTGGAATAAGCCTAGAGGAGTGAAAGTATGTTGACAAAGGGAGGCTATTGACAAAAAGAAATTGCTTCTAGAGTCGGTTGCTTTCAGATGAGTCTGAGTTCGATCCTGGACGGGTCAGCGAAGAACATGGTTCTTGGGAAGAGAGGAAAAGACCACTGCATGAGAGGACATCATCTCATTCTTAAACCAAATTTGCTTTCATGATTGCAACTATAATTCATCTGATTAGAAACCCAAGGTTAAAGTCAAAATCAAGCTGATGATGATCTAAAATATAATTAGCTTAATCCTGTAGGAATAAATGCATATACTTTTATTATTTCTCTTTGTACCTAATAAGTTTAATTTTGTAATTTTGTACAGGTGTGAAATCACAAAAAGTCCCTAAGAAATGAAGGTACACATGATCTTAAGTCAAATATATTTGTTGATCCTATTACAGTGAAATGAAGTAGTTTGCTTTGTTATTAAACTGATATATCATATAAGAAAAAAAATGCAATTTGGCCCATAAACGAGCAAATAATGCAATTTTTTATGCAACTTCGGCTAAAAAAAAAAGACTGGAAACGCACTGGAGTTCATCCGATCAGCACCGTTTGAGCACCAGAGGGCAGCAAAAAATAAAAAATAAAAACACAAAAACAAACATTTAAGTGAATATAGCAAACAATAATTCGGTTATGGTGGAGGACACAGCCAAAAGGAGATACATATTTTAAAATAATATTTTCAAAGAAAATGTAGAGACTAATCATACCAGCTCTTATAGTCTATGTGAGGCTGAAAAGGTTCAGAGGGAACTTTTCTGTCCGTAGAGAACACGTAAGATATGTTTTGTCCTCTCAAAAAATCTTAATAAATGAAGAGAATTTTAAACACATTTTTTGAAGAATAATAATTTATCAGAATCCGAATCAGAAAACTTTATTTATCCCGGAGGAAATTGTTTATCCGATTTATCCGATTGATCTTCGTGTGTAACCACGACGTTAAGGAAAAAAAAAACAATTCAGAAGCTTTTTCATCTGCCCCCTGGATTTTAGATTTTTCACCATATTCTTTTTTGCTTGCTTGCTTGCTTGCTCGCTTTCTTTCCATCAGTTTAATCCTATATAAGATGCTCGGAATGTTCTACTACTCACCTTTTACCACCAGGTGGCAGTGATTGCTCATCCCTGGGATTCACACACGGAGCAGGTCAACATGTGAGTCTATAAAGTGCACGCACTGTACGCACTGTTACATGTACAGTTTTAAGATTTTACATGAACGCCAGGCTTACTTGTGTTTAAAAAAAAATAGTTCTTAAAACTATTCACCCGACCCTTTATTTATACAATGTGTCAAGTGGATCATATAAAGAGTACTGGAGAAAATCCCACCAGCCATGGCCTACTTCGTTTAGTGTTTGTGTAACTGTAAAAGGAGTGCTGGGCAACTTATAAGCCCCATTAGTGCAGAGTAAGTGTAGTGTAGAGGCATTTTCAGACTGTTTAACTTAAACGTAGTAGATCATCCATCGTTTATTTAGTGTCTGAAGTTCTTTTAAACTGGAACCATGATTCTGATCTAGCTAGCAATGAAGTTTGTCACCAAGCCACCACAAATTATCACCACACACTGGCCTCAAACTGTTCAAGCGGGCTTAATAGCTTTATTTATGGTGTGTTTCTGACATGGTCATCTAAGAAAGATGTGTAATCATGTTTTTTTTAATGTTATTCGCATTTGTGTTAAAACCATGTCTCTGTATGGGTGGGTGTAAAAATAATAGCATAAAGAGTATTTAACACATATAGAGGTAGTTGTAGTGTGTATAGCCGTAGCAGTCGTTTGTATAGTCTCACAGGGCCAGATGTGATCTCGTAGTGTGAACATCTGGAGACAACCATGGGAAAATTTGGGGCTAAATGTGGGTGGGAACCAACTGAGTTGTTGAAGGTTCAAAGGAGCTCAAAGTAGGAGGCACTGGTGCACTTGTCGTTAGACCATGGTTAGACATGAAAATAGTCATGAAAGTAAAAGCCTGTAGGAACATTGGTTCCTGGGAGCCTAGGGATGACCCTGACAAAAGTGTGTGTGCTCAAGTCCTCCTTGGGTTAAGGGAGAAAGTGTGAGGAGTGTATATTTTTAATCAATTCACTGCTAGAACAATCATTCCTTATTAAGGCCTAGGGTTTCACTGATGTGTTCAAGTGTCAAAAAGCAGATCCAGTCCCATAAAGCAAAAACATTTCATCTTCTGATGTCCTCCCTCTTGAGGCTGCCATCTGAGAGGCGCTTCTCTGATCATTGTGTGCCGCATCAGGCTTCTGTCTCGTTCTCATTTCTCCAAATCCTCCCCCCTTCCCCCCGCTGACTCACGCTAGTGGGCTGCTGTGCGAAGCCCTTATTTAGCTTTCTCTTATTAGCCTGTTATTGTGGTGCCCTGTCTCCTTTCTCCTTAATTAATGGCCCCCTCCTCTGCCGTTAACTCCTCTGTGACATTTCAAAGCACTGAATCCCTCATCCACCCAGCCCTCCATTACCACGCCTGTCACAAGCCGCAGTAGGGCCTCTGAACTGCACTTTGTATGTTTGGGTGCTGCCACGTGATAGCTATTACTTGACTGCATGCTAAATTAGTGACCAAAGAGCTCGACACGGTTGACCCCCACAGCCTGTTTAACAGAATTTGTGGTTGTTAAAGGCCAAGGGGAAAAGTGATTTGTACACTGCCTTTCCAAAACGTGGATATGTTAACGCGGGTAATGCATTTTCACATGTGTGATCATGTTCTTTCATGTGATGTGTATGTAATGTATGTGTAAAAACCACACAGTCCTATTCTTATGTGTTTTCTTTTGTCTGTTGAGCATATACCGTATACACTATATGGCATAAGGATTTGGATGTCTGACCATTACACCAACAGGGATTTTAATGACATTGCATTCAAATACAGAGACTTTAATATGGAGCCTTTGCAGCTATAACAGCTTGTACTCTTCTTGGAGAGTACTTCTTGGAGTTTCTGTGGAAATTTGTGCCCCTTCATTCTGTAGAGCATTTATGAAGTCAGGCACTGATGTTGGATGAGAGGCCCTGGCTCACAATCTCCGTTCCAGTACATCCCAAAAGACTTTGCTTTGTGTACTGGGGCACAGTCATGCTTGAATAGAAAAGGTTCTTTGCCAAACTGTTTCCATAAAGTTGGAATCATGGCGTGGTCCAAAATGGCTTGGTTTGCTGAAGCATTAAGATTTACCTTCACTGGAAGTAAGGGACCTAGTACAAACCCTGAAAAACAGGTGTGGCCCAATACTTTTGTCCATATTGGGTATAAATGTAGCCGTAGTGTGTATAGCTATAGCAGTCTCTGCTTTTTTAGTTTGTATACTCGCACAAACTGGGGTGAAACCAATCTGCTCCATATTTTTGCAGCCCTTTCCCCAGATGTCACATGCATTTTTATATCTAAGGCAAGTGTGATGACCTAGGAATGCCTTTTTCGTGAACTGGTGACTACAGACTTTGTTATTACCTTTCTGATCAGCTACATTTGGGGTAAGGGGAAAACTATACATTTGATTTTTGGCCAAACCACCTCTTTAATGCTACACAAATAAATAATTTATGTACAGAATAATAGCTTATACAGAGCTCCCTTCAGGATGAATTACTCAGATTCCATACACAAGGAGGAAATGGCTGCCTCTGATAGTGGGATTTACTCTAGTCCTTTTTAAGTGCACCACTTGATACTGACAGTTAAATGAATACATGCCCCGTGTGTATTTACCGCCTTTCGTGCAATGCCGCAGTTTTAATGTTACACCATCATCCACTGATAAGAGTGACATAGAGTGCCCTGGATGTTTACAGTAGTTTGATCGCAATTGAATATCATATTAATTACAATACAATATAATTTACGAATGATGACTGAGAAGTCATGAATTTCAAAGTTTCTTAGCATCCATTTTTGTTTTAATGACAGTGTGAGTCAAGCTCCACAGGTTTGTACAGAGCCCTCTGAGGAGCAGACCCACTTGAGATTCATCCTACATTACATCACATTCATTTGGAAAACACTTTTATCCAACGTGACTTACAATTCCAGGAAACACTCACGTTTCAGGACACTGTGAGAAGCAGAGGAGAGTTCTATGTAGGGAGTAGTGCAAGAAGATAGGATAGTGCATCATCTGAATTCACTAAAAAGACCTGTTTGTTTAAAGGCTTTAACAAGTCAATGTCACAAATCTGCTTACATTTAACTTAAAATAGCTCAGAAATAGCCCCGAATCTTGAATATAAATTTGTTATTTTACAGATTTGTTTGAAATTGGGTGGCCATTCACATGTGGCTCCTGACTTGTGTTTGGTTAAACGTGGTTACTGCCGTTTTGTTGAGTGAGACCAAGTTTCAGCACCTCTTATGGATGAAATTTCATGAAATTTGGCATGCATCCAAAGACTGTGGTAGTGATGCAGGCTGGCAAATTTTGTGAAGTTTGAACTTTAACATCACAAGAAATTGGTTAGTAAATCACTAGATTTTTTTTAAAACTATGAATCACAATTTTTTTTTTCCCCCACCACCACACCCCCTATTCGGCAGACAACTTTATTTTTTATCGCAAATTTGAGAACAATGCTAAATGAAGCGGTGATCAATATACATCAACAATCCACCCCAGTTTGACATCAACACATAAGGGGGGGCATATGCCATATACCACTTGGAGAAAAGAAAAAGAAAAAAAACTATGAATCATAATGAGCTAGGGTCATGCGCCTCCTAGAGGACAACTTGCCACTCCAGTTTCATAGTCTTTGGGGAAATGGTTGTTGAGCTGTTGCCCAATAAGTTCCTTCTGACTATTCCAATTCAAGGGTGCTAGTGTGAAGAGACACCTTTGTCTAGGGAAACAAATACAGTATCTTATTTCGTGTTAGCCATGTGAGGCTGTAAGCATGCCAAGTATCATGTGGGTTGGTAAAGTCTACTTATGTGAAGTCCTCGACCAAACATCACTGAAAAGAAAAAGGACCTCTTTCGTAATGGTCCAGGTCACTTGCTTTCCTTCAGCAACAGCGTGTACATTGCTCAGCACTAATGCTAAGCTTCCTTCCTTCCACTTTTGTGTCCTTCCTTTCTCTCATCCCGTCACTCATTTAGTTGCAATACATTTCCTTCCTCAATCTATCCTTCAGTACCTCTCCATTTCTGTGTCCTTGTCATTTGGACAGACTTTTTCAAGAAAATATGAACACATGTAGCTGTCCTAGCATTGTTTCTGGAGAAAACACACAAGTTATAGCACCAGGAACTTCAAAGGCCTCACATTTACTCTCCAGAGAGCTGCTTCTTAATCACCCACTCCAAAGTCCTCGGCACCATTACAGGAGATTATTTTTTCAGTAATGTCCTTCTCTGCAGCTGGGCCCGTTAGCAGATTAGCGCTTCAAGTAGGAGGTGCTGGGGGTCTAGTAGCTCGCACTTGTTTATCAAAAGCTGTTTGTAATGTGGAAGAAATATGATCTTGTCAGTGGCAGAGTGGATAAAATGACATTTAAGTGGGGAGGTAAGGTGTGCCGTTGGGAAATGGGCCATTGTGTTCTGCTGATGACTCATTCCAGCCCTTGTCCCTCAGGTCTCAGGCAATTTTAGCAGGCTTTTATTAAGTGACCTGACATTTAGGCTTTGCAAATAGCAATTTCTCTCTCTTTCTCCTCCTTTTGTACCAATTAAAGCCATTTAGGATGTGTTCCATGCATGCTATTGCTGACTCTTCACCTGAGCATGTCATGCTATAGTGGCTGTGCTGATTGGTAATTGTATTCAGTGAGTAGACTATCCGTCAACTTCAGTTATATCACATTTTCAGCTCAGATTTTCTATGGAAAGAGTTATTTCAGAGTCAGAGGCCAATTCCTATTCTTCAAAAAAAGGGGAGAGGGGGGGGGGGGGGGGGGGGGGGGGGGGGGGGGGGG
>JBBIGA010000132.1:12364417-12385412 GCA_037576975.1 Alestes dentex | reverse complement strand
AGTGAGACAAGCCTTTGTGTTCTTTTTGGTCAGCAGTGGTTTTTGCCTTGGAACTTGCCATGCATGCCATTTTTGCCAAGTCTCTTTCTTATGGTTGAGTCATGAACACTGACCTTAACTGAGGCAAGTGAGGCCTGCAGTCCTCTTGGATGAGTCGTAGCTGTGCTCTTTGTAGGCCAGCCACTTCTAGGAAGGTTCACCACTGCTCCATGTTTTCTCCATTTGTGAATACTGGCTTATTATACTTTTTTATACTTTTTCACATAGGGCCATGTAGGTTTGGGTAGTTTTTTCCTTAATAAATAAAGGAAATCATCACTTAAAAACTGCATTTTGTGTTTATTTGGGTTATCTTTGTCTAATACTTAAATAAAAAAATAAGAAATCAGAATACTTTTCACAGCACTGTATATATATACCATATATATAACTATATAAATATAAAATAATATATATAAAATATTTGTATATATATATATATATATATATATATATATATACATCTATAAACATGGTAATTATTGGGTTTTGATTGTTGTCCAGTATAGTATTTGTGACTTTGCTAACTGGTGTTTGGCAGTTTATCCCATGTGAAGTTATGTGTGACATGTAAGAGGAAATGCATGCATTGGCCATTTCAGCTCAGACATACACAGTATTCGGAATTTTTAAAAATTACATATTTTTGGTCCAAATAGAATGTTTGAGTAACACTGGTTGGGTAAAATTATTATTATTATTTATTTTTTGGTTCGGTTCGGTGGTTTATGGTTCGGTCCAAATAGAGTGTTGTGCAAACACTTTATGCGTCACCTTTTTTAAATATGTGACAAATGAGGTGAGCACTAAAGAGTGTCTGAAGGAACAGGTTGTATACACAGGTTTTATTCTTGTGATCAGATTGACATGAAAATTGCAAGTGCTGGAAGTTCTGATGTGGAGAACTGCTGATGTAAGAGAAGGCCTGTGGCTTTGATGCCGTACATTTTTTTTAACTTGTAGAATGGGTCACAGAGCCCTAAGACAGAGAGGGAAACTCTAAAGAATGATTCAGGAATATGATAGTTAAGTCAGATAGGAGATAGGTGACGGATGGTTGGAGCATGAACTGAAGTTGTCAGATTAGATTTGTTCGTTGTTTTCCCTCCAGTCCAGGATTTTCTGAAAGTGTTAGCAAAAGTGCATACTATATATGTGTAGAGAGTATACCGCTACTTTTTTCCTGCTATTTGGTCACTAGCTGTTGATCTGAAGGCGTTAGACATCATAGTTCATATTTATAGCATAAAAGCTATTCTCCTCTCCAGCATTAAAACAATGAAATGTAGTGCAATGAACGATGTGCCATTTAGCTGTTCCATTTTAATACCAGGAACACCACTGACTGGTGGTGATGGCTTTACCTTCTGAGCCATCTGACCTGAAATAAATCTTAAATCTATCCTTAAAAACAAACATCAGCTAACCCAACTATAAATCTCTCATTTGCCTGCCCTATTTACACAAATAAATCTCCACATGAAAGCTTCTCCCATAAAATGCTAGGCCAGAACGTGTTTTCCAGACTCCAACCACACTCCTCTAAGGAGAAAAGTCCAAGTTTATGACCCAAAACTAGAAACTTTGTCAACAAAATGTTTCCAACAGGAGCGCCCTGTCTTCCCGGGATACCCAGGAGACCTAACACATGCCCTGGGACTTGGAAAGCCTTCACAGACAGAAACGCTGAGAAAGAGACCCTTTTTGGGGGGCAGGTGGGTACAATGGAGCAGGATGAGAGAAAAGAGAGATTTATTTGCAGGTTCGGGCCATTGCAGCTGTGAGGAAAGAGTGGCCCTATTTAAGCTCAAACTAAACCGGCAGCAAGTGAGGGGTCAAAAGGATTGTTATTGGAAGCCGGTCATTAGAAAGGACTTTAAACTGTCATTTTTAACAGGTCAAGTTTAATCAATGTTCCAATTTATATATTTGCACACAAAATGCCTTTTGATTTATTAATATGAACAAAAAGTAAAGAGTGTTTTTATTAAACCTGTGGCATTTGGCTGGGGAGATTTCAAGCTGTCGTCATGATAAAGGAGTAGCTATCATGGTGAAAAAGCTTCCTAAAGTTCTTGGGGACAACATCAGTAAACAACACTTGAATAGAAAAAGCTGCAGAGCCCTTGCAAAGACCTTAAACACCACTGTCAGTGCTAGTGGTTTCATAATATGCAAGAAGAAATTTCTTGGAACCACAATAAATCTTTTCCTGACACATGCACCGTGCAGGATTGCTTGCTGGCTAATGATAAGGGAGTTAAGAGAGAAGCCAGCAGTCACTCTAAAACAAAGGTTGCAGGATGACCTGATCAGAACTCTTCGGAAACTATGTACTCTGGTCAAAAACAAAATACAGCTCTGGAAAAAATAGGAGAGCACTGCAATTTATTTCTAAATCAGCATCTCTACAAGTATGACAACCATTTAATGTCAGAGTCTGTTAAATCCCTACACAAGCACCTCATTCTGCTTTATGAGGTACTGATAAGTGATCACCTGAATCACATCTTATTTAATAAGGAAAAGTATAAAAACACTGCTGTAATCAACACTCCTCTTGCAATGTGACCAGTTGGATGACAAAACACTACTAGACGTACGTCAAAGGTAATTATTGCCATTTTGTTTGAGTGAACACAAGATTTTTCTCTTATTTTGATGTTTTGTCATTTCCTTTAAAATTATGCTTTAAAGAACAATGTTTAAATTTGGAAATTAGGAAAAATTATGTCAGCAGTTCTTATAAAATGGAGTTCAATACTTGCACCTATAAAAGATAAAACCTGAGAAACTGAACAATTTTGCACCGGTCTCATATTTTTTTCCAGAGCCATAGAACTCTTTGGCGATAATTGAACTCATCATGTCTGAAGAAAGCAAGGTCCCCAAGAACACCACACCCACAGTGAAGTATGGAGGTGGGAGCATCATGAGTATCATATGTGGCTACTTCTCTGCAAATGTGGCGTTACATGTCATTGAAGAAATAGAGCAGCGTACCATGCGATGTTTAAGGAAGAATTTAAACTCCTCATAGATTTTGAAATTGAGCCCAAGAGACTGACCCTCCTAACTTTGGGGAATTTAAGATGGTTTTCCAAAAGAAATAAGCCAAGACTGAGCTACAATGCCATAAAAAGCTGATTCTTACCATTGATGCCCCAGCTAGCCAGCAAAGTACATATATTACATTCTGAAAAACTGCCTGAATATGTTTTTTCTGTTCATTTTCATATTTATGAATACGTATTTGTTCATAAGTACAGAACAAAAGATAAAGTGTCAGAATACATGTGTCAAGAAATAGATAAAACTGTTCCCATTAAATAAAACGAATAAAAAAACGGTTGTTTGACGAACAAAAACCAGAATTGATTGTCCATTAATTAACATTGTCATTTGCATAATGCAAATTGGTGGCTTTGGGTTGTATTTATTGTTTGTATTGCACCCTTTTTTACTGCATGTTTCCTTAAAAAAAAAAACACAAGCAGACAGTGTGCTACAGTGCACTAGCACTTTGTATAGACAGAGCCAGCCTGTTCTGTGTGGAGCCTGTTTAAATGTCGGAAGTTGATCAGACTGGGTCTGTCCCATCAACCCCCTGGAGAGAGTTTCCAGCGCTGATGTCTATTTGCAGTCTGCCTTCGTCCCTGCTCCACACCATTTGAGGTCATCTCGCAGGTGGAGTCACACAAAAGCCAAGCCATTCTGACAGTCAGCTTTTTGGAGTCCATTTAATTATTCACAGATCGTCAGTACTGAAGCCAGGCTTTCTGAATAAAGACACCTGTTAATGAATATACAGCTAATCCATCTTTTATTAAACCATTTCCTAAGGAAAACATGTTGTTAAATATTTATTCTGTCCATTTAAGGGATGGTTTAGCCAGATATCAGATTCACACAGCATTACCTAAACTCTAGTAGATAAACTACAAGGCTAATAGAGCTAACATGTAGTGGAGGCTGATTGCTCTCCGGCAACATGTAAACTGCATGGGCAAGTCATTATTCCCTAGCCTTAAACCTTGTCAAGTTATTAGGTAAGCTCAATTAGACTTGCTAATGCGGTTTCTGACAGTGTATGACACAGTGTTATCTATAAAATAAACAAAAGTAGTTTAGAAAACAAAGTAACATAAAGCTTTAATGTAAAGGTGAGACTGTTGTGGCCACAACTTAGTAAGACTTCTAAAAAAAAAAAAGCGGAATTGATTGTCCAATTATTAGCATGATGTCATTTGCATAATGCTAATTGGTGGCTTTGGGTTTTGTTTATTGTAAAAATAAGTAAAACCGGGTGTCAGGCTTGACTTCTGGCCAAGAACTCTGGCCAGCATCATGTCTAGATGCTTGGAGTTGACTCTTCAGCTCTGTCTCTTGTTTTATTCACTTCAACTGGCTTGAGGGGCATTTGGATGAATGTGCATGTATTGCTGGAAAGGGTTTGAGTTTTAGTAGAAGTTTCTTTAATTGCAAGGCTGTAGAATGCACTCTCACACCAGGGGGCATCTCTGCAAATGGATGCCCACGCTCACTGATTTTGAAGACCAGTTGTATGGTGTTCAGCCCTTTGCATGTCTTGAATTTTCTTCTTAAGTTCATCGCGTGATGCCATCTTTTCAAGCTCTGCTGCTTTTATGTGGGATCTGTAATATGCGTTCCATGATTTTCTGATGCAATGATTGCTGTTGTCTATTCTTGCCAGTGCCACAGGCAGAAATAAAACTTTCACTCCACTCAGTCAACAGCCTTCAGTCCCTGCTCTGAGCAGCAAGCGATGACATGTTGGTACATACTTTGCACCCAAGCCTGTTGTGTTTGACAGTGTCTGGGAGCAAATATACATCATTTGACCTTTAAGCAAGAGTCAGGACTTTCGCCCTTACTTATTGTTAACGTTCTTATGACTGTGGTGGTGGTGGCTGCAGGTGTTTTTGCTGATGCTACATCAACAGGCTCCTCACTGCTGAGAGTGGTGCTAATGCCAGGGTGCGGCCTGGATTTAGAAATGGTTGTGATTGAAGCTCTGTTGTGTCACTGTCTGACTCGTGCATTTTCTTTGTGGCCTTCTGGAACCAGGCCAACATTCATTGTTTTACCAGTTCCTAAACTCTAGTCGATAAACGACAAGGCTAATAGAGCTAACATGTAATGGATGCTAATTGCCATCCAGTTAGCAACATGTAAACTGCATGAGTAAGTCATTATACCCTAGCCTTAAACCTTGTCAAGTTATGAGGTAATCTCAATTAGACCTTGCTTATGTGGTTTCTGACACTGCATGACACAGTGTTATCTATAAAATGAACAAGCATCCTGGAAGCAGGCCAACATTATTTGTTTTGCCAGCCCTCTGGATAATGCAGTTTATATAGGGCCATTGTGAATCACCCAGAATGTGATGCGTGGTGCTTTTCCACTGGCACAAAGAACTGTGCCATACCGCAAACAAACGTGTTTCCATTGCAAATAAAGTGACTCGTACCCAAGCCGTACCTCTTAGATGGTAGGGCCAAGAACAGACAGCAGCCAGGCCGACTGCATCACTGCTTTCTGATTGGTAGGAATGTGGTCCTCTCAACATGGAAAGAAGCCACTGTTTATTATTTTCTGCTCAATGGAGATACAAACTTACAACTGGGAAGTCAATGAAGTACAAGCACTCCTATAAAGATACATTTTAGTGAGAGTTTTCTATGACACTAACAAATTTATCTTTAACGCTGGGAGAAATGTGAAGATGTACCAGGCCATTGCTAACAAGTTAGCTGGGTTTCGTCACGTTACTATATTGCTGGGGAAAATGTAAAAACTCAAACAAGACTATAAGTAATAAGAAAATAACAAAAGCAGCTCTGACTGAAACATTTGGACAGGTTTTGAGTCCACGACCATCTATAGAATTGTGGGGAAAGAACTGTGCGACTGACGCGTCAGCAACACCGTTACCAGGCTGCAAGTTCCATGCTATCGCTATGGAGTACCGGCTTTTGAGAAGTGCCAGTATGCAAGAAAAAGTCAATGTACGCCCAAGGGTAACAAGTGGAAGTGCCAGTACTGGGGACCCACTTTGAGCACTGGATTGAACTACGTTTAAGATTTTATTTCATCCATATTCCTTTCGTCAGGCTATATCTTGCTTGAAATTAAGTTAAAAAAAAAAAAGAAGTCATGCTTCATAACTTGTCTGGAGTTCAGATTGGACAAAACGTCGTGGTAGCCTGATGCAAAGCAGCGTTTTGGCATTCAAACAGCAGTGGGTCTGTGAGCAGTGACAGCGCTTTCATATATTCATGTGTGAGGGGAAAAGGGATCTGTGGCACTAAAAACTCATAAAAGTCGGCCATTAAATCTTTCATGGCTGCCCTACCTCTGTACTTAGTGAGGGAACAAAGGAGGAGTTTCTGAGGACAGTCTAGCAGTAAAATAGCCAGTAAAATATAGCAGGCCTGAATCTGAAACATCCCTCTCTGCAAACCTAATGGCTTTTGCACTCTAGAAGTTCACTCTGACACGAACACAGTGCCATTTTGGGTTTAGTTTGGGCCATTTTTCTCCAGGGTCTGCTAAGAGGCCAGCATGCTGGCCAGCAGAAGAGAAACCAGTCAGCTCTTGCTTGGCTGAGCTGGAGGAGATGGGCCTCACTTTTCTGTTTGTATTTATAAACCAGAAGCAGACTGTAGCCTTTGCCCCTGCTTCTGGGTGACTGAAGACTGTCTGTGTTTTCACTCAGCCTACACAAGAATAACTTCTTCTTTCCAGGACCAATGTCCTACATTTTTCTTGTATTTTTATATATCCACCGATGACATTTTAAATGCCCATTTTCTAATTAGAATTACATTGGAAGTTTGGACTGATACTGTATTAATCATTTTGAATCAGAATTGTTCACAGTGGTGCTGATAGGAATCAGACGTCCAAAGCATTTAATGTCTGTAAAAGCTACCTCACAGAAAGTTACTAGATAAAATGTTTATGAATACAATCCCTGATGACTAAAACATCGCTTTATGATATTTTGTAGCAAAGTTTTGGCCTAAAAGTACTTTTTTAAAAAGGCAATAACAGTAGGGATGTGCTAATAACAGAAAGTTGTCAGGCAAAATAGTTTCCTTTTTTTCACATTTACCATAATGTTTATCATCAGCATTACATACAAAAACTCTTGTGTAGGTTCACTGGCCATTTTGGACAGTAGTAGTAATAGTAGTAGCAGTAGTAGTAGTAGTAGTAAATGTGACCCCTGGTTCCATTCATCATCATTGTAAAGAAAATTCTAAAAGTTCCTCTATAATGAACCATATCACTTCAGACCCGCTCTGGATAACTTTGTTCACATGTCAGCTGTTTAATTGTGTGGAGAGTTTGAAAAATATGTGCATTTCCTCTTAAAATGGAATTAATACACTAAAGGTTTGAATATGCGCAAGTGAAATGTGACAGTTGCATGAACTAGCATGTTACATGAACATCATTTCTGATAAAAGTAGTGACTTACTGATAGTCAGTTTCATCAAGTTATGTGACTTTCTATTTGACCTCTGCTCTGTATTACTGAGAACGCTGGTTGAATTATAGTGTAAGTAAGAAAAGGCACATTTCTTGAGTTTTTCAGCTGGGTGAAGAAATAAACCACATCACAGTTACGGGGGCAATTTGTAGGCAGTGTGTGTAGACAAACACAGTTACAAATTTGGAAATTGGCCACATTTTCTTTGCAGAAAGGCTGTGCCTGTAATTGGCGCTGCGGCAGCTGCGCTGGCTGGCTGAGCACGGAGCCACAGGGGTTAAGGTTATAACCCACATCTTTAATTTAGGCTATATCTGGGGGAGAGCGGCCGGCGTAATAACAGCCTGGCTAACGCTGATGCACACTGACGGCCATTCATTAGCCAGGCCCAGCGCCCCTCCACCCTCGCCTGATACCCGGGGCCAGACGAGCATGCCCACTAACATCCCGTCACTGGCTTCTGTCTGAAGCAGAGCCAACCACGACACACATGGGCTGCTCACAACAAGAGAAAGTCTCAACTAGCAGAGGAGAATGAATGTATATCTGTCCTGACACCATGGCCTCCTTCTACGCATAGTATTTTGTACGTTTTCACACAATTAAACAGCCAGGATGTAAACAAAGTCATTCGTTATATTACATTACATTCATTTGGCATACGCTTTTATCCAAAGCGACTTACAATTTAAGGAAACACCCAAGTTTCAGGACAGTGTGAGAGCCAGAGGAGAGCACTAAGCGTTAAAATCTTTACGTGGGAGTAGTGCAAGAAGATAGATGGAGAGGAGGGGCTCTCTGAACAGATGAGTCTTCAGGAGGTTCTTGAAGATGGAGAGAGATTCTGTTGCTCTGGTCGCCCTGGGCAGCTCATTCAGAGGGTTTGATGCGCAATGTTCCATTCTAGAGAAACTGGTGATGATACGAACCAGACGTCCAAAGCGCCGAATGTCTAAAAGGTTCTAAAAAGTTAAAGGCAATAAATATGCTGCCTGATTCCTAAGACATTGTTTTATGATAGCTTTGCAACAACGTATGTAACATCAACACTATTCTTGCCAAAAGAAATAAATTCAGTGAAAGCAATTACATTGATGCATTTAGTCATGTGCAGCAAAACATTTTTCTTTCAGCATTACCCTAATCTCCTAGACTCCACCAGTGTACATGAAACATGGCTGATGTTTCACCAAATTCCTGAAATTTTGTCCACTGGGGGCTCTGCGGCTGAAACATTTCAGTATGTAAGGAGCAAGCTAAAATTTTGAAATGTGTTGTATTTATGCCTCACATCTCCTTAAGTTTGATTTGGTTTACTCAGCAAAACAGCCAGCAGCAGCCAATAAAAATTCAAACATTGACAAATTACGTTGGACATAAGTTCATTGGACATAATTTGGTCTATCTTCAAAATTCACTTTAAATCCTTACATATATGAAGGGTTAGGGTTAGGCTCATAAATGTTAAATAAGTTAAATATCATATGCTTATATGATCCTGTTGGAATTTTTTAAATGGTCCTGCTGAAGCGGCCAAATTAACCTCTCTACTTGGGTCAGTTCACACATTGTGCTCACGTCCACTTATTAAGAGGGTGGTACATCTAGTGTATTGTCACTGGATACTAGAAATCAGAAGTCACGTTTTAAAGAAAATGCTGTATCAGTATCAGTCTGTGCAAATCTGACATTTTTCTGCTCGTTTCAATAACAGGAAAAGACAAAAATCAAAATTTTCAAATCATCACCTTGGAGTGCTGTAATCGGCAGACGAGTGTAGGGTTTGTTAATTTAGCGCAGAGCCGAGGGCCCGAGGAACAAAGAGAATTATCTTTCTCATGATAAAGAGGATGGTACTGAATCAAATAATAATTAGCAGTCTGAGTGAGCTTCAGGAGAAAGGAGCCGCAGACAGAAAGAGAAAGCGGGCGGTTCACTCGTTTCGCTCTCTGCTCTCTCAGCGTGGCTTAAAGCCACTCATTTGCATCTCATTTGGATTTTTAAATTAAATGTGTGCTGTAAAACTGTATTGTGGGAGTGGGAGAGCGGGACAGGCAGCGGAGGTCAGTGGTCACTTGATCACAGCTAATGCCTACATATACACAACAGACTTGAATCAGAATTGAATCAGATTATTTCAAAAACTGAAATAATCAAAACGACATGCCAGAAATGTCCATATCCACTGTTAGGCTCATTTTAAGAAGTTTAAAACAAGTTAAAACAGGTGTAGTAAACATGGCTGAATGAAGACGCTTGTTTATTTAGCCCCCACGCAACAAGAGGCAAAAAGGTTTTCGAGAACCGTGGCTGATTTGCAGAAGACGGTCACATTTCAGTATTTCAGTGCCAGCAAACGATTTGAAAGGTGTGCGAGAAGAAAGCTTTTTCGTTTTGTTTAATTAATAATAATGCACATGGAGTTTAATAGAACTTGGACTGGAACCATGTCAATTTTTAACCATCTTTACAAAGGGTGCCAATAATTATGGAGCTCTATACTGCAAAACCTTTTTTAATAGGAGAATGAAAAACCTGAATGTTACTCTTTTTGAATGATTTCTATTGGTCCATTCAACATGAAGATTTCACACAATATATAGGCTAGCATTTCCAAATGGTGGAAAAAAAAAAAAAAAAAACGAGAACAAAAAAACGAGGCTTTGATCTGCCTATGACATGATATGAGATTAGATGAGATGAGATGATATATGATATATGCTTTATGATATATATGATGTGATATGATGATATGAGATTGTATGATATGATTTCATATAGATCATATGACATATGTATGAAATTATATGGACTATACGCTGTATGATATGATATGTGATGAATGATGTGACATGACATATCAAATAAATCTAAAAACAGTAAAAATAAAAAACAAGATCTGAAGATTTTCACGACCGCATGTTTTCTGCTGTATGTATAACAACCATGAACCAGATAGTGCGAACACTTCAAAGCATTTCACTTGTTTACTCTGTGTCTGCCTTGACCCTCTTTTTCTGTGCTGTTGTTGCATTTGGCCACAGATCCTTCCTTCCCATCAAGAACCACAAGTGGTGCACCATGCATACTTCATGAACCAAAGCGTGAAGTTGTAGGTTTGAGTGCCATCATGCCATGCACGCCGCAGGATAAAAAGCAAAGAGAGCTGTGTGGTCCTGTGCTTCTGCACCTCTTCTACAGCATTTTCCTCCCTCCTCTGACGAAAAGGGTTCGCTGGAGCAGAACAAACTTTCTCAGATGCATAAGGCTTCTGTGCCTCCGGAAGATGTGACACCGGAGTGAATCAGGCCTTTTTTTTTTTTACTGTCTCTGCTCTGGTCTTCAAACACCCATCCTAAAGGTTACTGTTCTCTTCCCATAATGCTGAAGAATAAAAGCGCATATAAAATGTCAACAGTACGTTTCACACAAGCATGAATTCTCTCCTCCAAGCTTCAAACATCCCTTTAAAAGGTTACCACTCAGTCCTTGTTTTCCATAATGGAATTTCACATAAAGTTATGAAGCAACGTGCCCATGCTTTGTCTTGCAGGATGTCAGTGATTTTAGATGTAAAGTGTCAGCTTCTATTAATATCTGCTTCATTTATAGCCAAGGACCACCTCGCTGGCAGAGGCCAAATGTTTATTAGCTGTAAACAGTGACTATTAGAGCTAGGCTTGTAATTCAGATGATATGTGTCAAAACAACAAAGGAAAACCTCTAAGAGAGTGGTCATTTCTGCTATTCTGGTATTCTAGTGGTATGGTATACACTACCGGTCAAAAGTTTTAGAACACTCCAATTTGTCTGTTTTTTTGTATTGAAATTCAAGCGGTTCAGTGTCTCATTGTTCATTCTGCAGAAAGTTCTTCCCAGCTCTGTTGCAGAAGTTCCCATAAGTGAGCGGCACTTATAGGCTGCTTTGCTTCCACTCTTCTGTCCAGTTCATCCTAAAGCAGCTCGATGGGGTTTAAGTCTGGCCACTCCATGTTTTCCAGTTTACCGTCTTGTTCTTTTTTTCTAAGGTAGTTCTGGCAGAGCTTGGACTCATGTTTTGGGACACTATCTTGCTGTAGGAACCCGACCAACTCGGCACATACCAGAGGTACTGCATGGAGCTACAGAATTATTTCCCACTTCTGGGTAACCTTACCATTTTTAAACCCCTCGCAGTTCAGCACTGTCCTTTGTACCATTTCATGCTATTCATTGGATGTGAACTGTTTGAATTTCAATTAAAAAAAGCTTGAAACAGTGGGGTGTTCTAAAACTTTTGACCGGTGTATATTTCACATATATTTTACCTTGCATGTTGCATTTTTAACGTGAAGACGTTAGACACGATGAAGATATTAGATACTTCAGTAAAGACGTTAGACACTTTTTAGAATCTGGCAGAAACCCAAAGGTAAATCCGCTGCTCTGAATTTCATGTCTTTCCTCATGCAGTGGTATAGTCCACAATGATTTCCATTTTTATAATTAAAAAATCTTCCATTTCGAAGCCCATTCCGAAACAGTTTTAAACTGCTACTATTTCTCTCTAAGTTGCATTGAGTAAATACAGCTGGATTTGTTTGTTTGTTTGTATTTCAGGCTGCAAAGCAACAAAACGTGAATCTTTTGACAGAGGTGATTCTTTTCTATACCCACTGTGCCTATGTCAAATCAGGTTATCTGTGTAGTTAATCTGAGGCCCAGATTGTCCTTTCACAAGGTGCAATGATGTAGATTCAATTTCTTTCCCCCTGTAGGTCTATAATCTTCCAAACCTACTGTTTTACTAGATGAAAGTGTACTCCAGTATGAATGTACAGTCTCTCCCCTAGTCCTGTCAAAGCACTGGCCCCGTCATCAGGAGCCTGTGAATTTGAACCCTCTGGTGCCACAGCTATCTAAGAGAGCATAATTGGCTTCGCTCGGGGTGACTAGACGTCCTTCCTTTCCCTACCCTTTCAATCAGAGTGATGCAAGCCAGGGCAGACGTCTGTCACCTTAACAGAATTGGTGGTTTACATTCTCTTCCAATTGCACTGAGCCAGTCAATAGTGTTAGTTAAGACACAACAGAAACATGTGCTGACCTTCATCTTCCCATTGTTGTTGGTGTTGTGTGACTGGGTTAGTCCTAGTGGGTGTAAATGAACACGACTTAATTAGGCAGACAATTGGCAAAAAATGCTGTATATTTTCACCCATAGTGTGTTTAACTGTGTGTTATAAAATGGTGCATTCCATGTCCATCCACAGATCACATTCCTATGGTCATTCACTTCAGCCACAGGATATGAGCCACGGAACTGTTCTGATATTAATCCTCAAATGCATGGGCTGAATGTGAAAGCACGTGTAGACCAAGTACATGCAGGAACGGCTGGAAGGATGCGATTATCATCAAAAATAGCAATAAAACATAGGATTTCTGTTTTATTCTCTTTTGGTAAAATGCCATTTTATGTAATGCAGTATGGGGTTTTATTCCTGTAACTGAATGACCTTTCACTAAGCCTGTTATGAAACGAACCGGACGTGCATGTGTCTCGCGGGTTGATCTGCAGAGTTTGTCTGTCATTTCAGATGTAAAGGTGTCAGCTCTTTTCCATTTATATCCGAGGCTCAGCTGGCTGTCAGAGGAGAAGCGAGTGGCACTGAAACAGATGGAAGGATGGAAGCTAGTGAGTGAGCCTGTATCTGCTGGAGAGCCCTGGGGCACAACGGTCTGCCCCACTAAATCACTGAACCCCCCGTCTATTTCCCTCCTCCAACCAACAGAGATGCTCACAACGAGATCCAGAGCTCTAACGTTCCTGTGCTCGCTCACCTCAGCCACAGAATATAAGCCACCTAGCTATTCTGATATTAATCCCTAAATGCATGACAGCACATGTAGACCAGTTACATACAGGAAACATGTGATTATCAGCTAGAATTTGAATTTCATCCAAAAATATCAATAAAGGATTTCTACATTATTCTCTTTTGGCAAAATTGCCCTTTAAGCTTTCTTGCCCTCTGTTGGATAGCAGAAGTTATGTTAATTTAATTTAATCTGGATTAATGGCAGGCACGGGGAGCTGCCAGGGGACTGTTGCCATTTCGATTAAATGAACAGCAAACAGTCTCAGGAGGGGGGCGCGAAGGCAGAGTGAAACGTTGCTTCAGCTCTGAGGGATAAGACTCGCTTTATTTCGGGGCTCAGTTAAACAGCTTGTAGGAAGAGTTAGTGGCGTAGGAGGGGGCCTGTGTGGAGCAGGGGCAGTATATGAATGGACTTGTTGACAGGAATTAAAGGATTGAACCTATCTGCTTTATCTGCGACGTACAGTCGATTACTACAGGCAGACATTTCCCCTCAGTTTAGAAAAAAAAGAAAAGAAAAAGGATTGACTCCATACACATTCCTAATACAAGCCAATAGGTAGGTGCCGAGGGTTGTTGTGCTCTTTTCTAAGTCTCCATGCAGAAAAGAGAGATTAGGTTGAGAAACACCAGAGTATTCCTCTGAATTGTGGCCTCAGGGTACATTTCTTAATCCCACTTGTTTATGTTTTGATTGAAAAAATATCACACTCTTGCCCACACGATATCTATGGCTCATACTGGAGTGTGCCAGGTTTGCCATTAGCGAGAGTGTTGCTGTTTACTAAAACGGCCGCTGCTTGACTGTGTTACACTGAATATCAAGGCCATTTCAGAGGCAAAAGCAGCTTCATAAAGCAGCATGTCTAAATCTGTGTGAGGGTACACATGTGGGTGAGTGTGTGTGTGTGTGTGTGTGTGTTTCTGTGCATCTAGGTTATGTGTGCGTGCTGTGGGGTGTTAGTGATCTTTTAAATCACTGCAGTGAACAGAGAGGATAATCCTATGTTGAAGCAGATGTTCTTTATGCATCGCCTTAAGCATGCTCATACATTGTATATGAGGAATTTGGAGCAAGGTTTATGAATTCTGTATATATTATGTGATATATATATATATATATATGTAAATATACATATACATACACACACACACACACATACATATATGTATATATATATATGTGTGTGTGTGTGTGTGTGTGTGTGTGTGTATTTACAGTTGGCATTAAAATGACCTCTAAAGTGTGCTGCAGTATCTGGCATCAAGCAACAGATCCTCTAAGTCCTGTAAGTTGCGAGTGAGGGCCTTGATGGATCGGACAAGTTTGTCTCACACATCCCACTTCCCACATCCCACAGAGGCTCAATCTCGATTAAGATCTAGAGCATTTGAAGTCCAGTCAACACCTCTCACTTTTTATCACATTCTTCGAATCATCCCTGAACATTACTTTGCAGTGCGTCAGGGCACATTACCCTGCTGAAAGAGGCCACCGTCATTAGTGGTGTACTTGGTCTGCAACAATGTTTAGATAGATGGTATATGTTAAAGTAACATTCATGTAAATGCCAGGAGAACACTGCCCAGAGCATCACGCTGCCGTCGCTGACTTGTATTCTCCCCAAAATGCATCATGGACCCACATGCGTCTGACACATGATATAAAAGAGAACATTTATTAGACTAAGCCACATTCTTCCATTGCTCCATGGTCCAGGTCTTATTTGTCCATTTTAGATGCTTTTGGTAGTGAATAGAAGTCAGCACTGGCACTCGGATCTGTCTGCTATGCAGCCCCTTATGCAGCCAGCCGTGATTCCATGTGTGTTCTGACATCTTTCTATTACAGTCCGCATTAGGTTTTGAATGCTGAAATTAGGCTTCTGTGCAGCTGCTTGACCATTTCATGAAGCTCCAGGCACAGTTCTGGTGGTGCTTCCTGAAGTAGTTTGGATCTCTTTAGTGAGTGATTCAACAGATGATATTTTTCACGCTACACTTGATGGTCACAATCTGGTCTACTGCTTCAAGGCGGAGCTGTTATTGCTCTTAGATGTTTTTATTTCACAACAACAGGACTCACAGGTAACTAGGGCAGATCAAGCTAGGCACACATTTTCTTAACTAATTTGACAGTGCCCTGTTTAAAGTCACTGAGCTTTTCAGTACAACTCATTTTGCTGCCATTGTTGGTTTATGGAGATTGCTGCATGGCTATGCACTTATTTAGTGAATATATTCCTGGACTTAAAAGATCCCTTTCTGTTTTCACACAACAAACAGCTCATGTTTTCTGACTATGCAAAACCATTTAAATCCCTGCCTTTGAACGTTTTTTTGAAAATAATGCAAATTAAAATATAAGCACTTTACTGGTGTTCCCAGACATTTGAGTAGGGATTGAATGCATAAACCCCTTGTTACAAAGATAAATGCACATTTGATAGTTTAGCGGTATAAAAAAACAGGCCCGAATGCTTGACCCCTATAAGGTTAGTTTGTTCCACTTTTCTCCTAACAAAACGATGTGTGCTATCTGGGATGGAGTTTGTTCTTGCATAGTTTCTAATTTGCTACTATATTGTACAGGTTAGAATAATAATTCTACAAATAAGGAGGTTAAAATGTATGACACTGAAGAAATGCATCTGAACTCAGACTGGTCAATAAAGGCTGAACTATCAGGTATCAGTGGGATTCAGTGGTTAAACTGGAGTAGCTATGACGGTTCCCTTAGGGATACATCTGTGTGAGGTCATGTTCTTTCAACAAGCAGTAATTGATGCATCCAGCAGAGTCTGCAAATCAGACTGAAATGAAATCACACTGGACTAGATGGTCAATGTTCATGATTTATGCATGTACCACCGGTATCAACTTCCTGAATGGAGATGTATGATAATGCTGATATACGCTTGCACAGTCATGTATGTCTGCTTTCTGTATGGTATGCGTGGCTGACCCAGAGAGAGGGAAAGGAATTATCTTGTAAGATGCACTTCGCTCCTCCAGCTGCCAGCTGCCAACGCCAAGATGAAGTCAGCTTTAACTCTTGCTCTTATCCACTCAAATATCCCCATGTGACCTGAGTAGTCATCGGACAGATCCAAACTGCCCTAATGTTTACATGCCATTACAAATGAACTGTGCTCCTTTCCTCGCATGCCTGAGTGGGTTGTATGGGAACTGCTGCTTGGGGGGGGGGGTTGTTAATGTACCATTTAGATCTTTTTTTCTTGTGCTTTTTTTGTTTTTTAAGGTAAGCTGTCGTAATTTAGCTATGTGATGTGCTTTTTCTCTGTTTTTGAATACATGGCCATGGGCAAAATGTTGAACATCCTAGTCAGATTACACTTGATTGATTTTCTTATTGAAAATAAGTTAGCACTTCCTCTGCTCTACACTACACAACACACACACACACGCACAAACTAACACACCACTATCGTGTCAGTGTCAGTACTGTGCTGAGAATGATCCATCACATGAATAATACCTTCTCACTGGTAGTTTTGTGGGGGCTCTGACAATTGATGAAGAGGTTAAAGGAGCCTTACAATTTAGAAATGTATGGACAGTCAGTAATCAGTAACTGTAAGCAAAGATATATATATATATATATATAAGAAAAAAATATTTTAAACAAATGTAACTGACTGGTTTTGGAGTGAAATGTAACAATATAAGTGCTGTATATGCAATGATGTAACACTGTAAATGCAATTTAATGGATGCAAAAGCTTATGTATGTGTATATAAATAAATAACCACCCCTTGCCTTTAACACAGCAGCACAGATTTGCAGCATCCAAACCCTCCAAGCACCTTTCAGGCAAGCACACAGTCTCTCAGTGGAAAGATCTGAAGAATGAAGCATGCTAATCCTGTTGAAGAATGAAATTTTTTCCAGTGATACAAAAACCAGAAGGAATTGACTGATGTTGCAGAAATGAGAGATTCTTCCCTTTTTTCACGATCCAACACAAAGTGAATGCCAGTGCACTAAATACAGACCAGACCTGACTTCTTCAAAACCAATAGTTTGAGCCTTTGTAGCTAAATAATATACAATACTGAAAACCACTCACCTACATTTGTTTTAAGTATTTCTAATGTTTTTCATATAATACAATTTTGAATAAGTTGGATGACATTAATTAGAAAAAATATTATACATATTATACGTGTGTGTATGTGTAAATGTACAGTACTTTTACATTACACTATCAGTATGTCAGATATTGGATGACTAGTTGTCCAACTCATCTCAAAGGTCAGAGACGTTCCACTGCTCCACATCCCAGTGCTGGAAGCGCTGTATACCCCTATATTCGACGCTTGGTACTAGACACAGTGACCTTAGGGTCATGTGCGGCTGCACAGAAGCGTCCCATTCCATTGGCCGTGCTTTTCTGAGAAGATTATAAAAGCTGTGTGTGCATAATTGACCTCCTCGGTCAGCAATGGCTGGTGACAAGGAAACCCACTTTATTGCTTTTATGAGAATGTAAATTATTTAGTTCCAATGTAAAGGTATCAAAGGCCTTTGGGGCTTTTGTGCTCACTCTTACTTTCTCTCTCTCTCGCACGTCTGATAAATATAAAATGTGAAATGTGAGCACATTCCTGCTGCCTGGCTAAAGCCGTGTGTGGAGCAGCTGAAGGCAGGGAAGGGCAGAATGAATCTGTGGGATTGGGAATCTGATCCAAGATCAGCATCTCCTCCCTCTCCTGCCCCTGTGCATTCACACACACACACACACACACACACACACACACACAGCCCAACATGTACTCGGTCAGCCTAGACATGTCTGGCCTCTGAAGTCTGCTTCCTTAAGCTTTGCAAAAGGGCTGCAGGACCAATGGAAGCTTGTGGAAGCTTGTACCCCATAGTTACGGAGAAAAGTATTGGGACACACCTCTTAACTGTGCCCCAGTGCACAAAGCATGCTCCATAAAGACATGGTTGGATGAATTCGGTGTGGAAGAACTTGACTGGTCCGCACAGAGCCCTGACCTCAACCCCATCCAGCACTTTTGGGATGAACTGGAACAGAGATTGTGAGCCAGACCTTCCAACATCTGTACCTGACCTCTTAAATGCTGTACAGAATGAATGGGGACAAATTCCCACAGAAACTCTCCAAAATCTTGTGGAAGGCCTTCCAAGAAGAGTGGAAGCTGTTATAGCTGCAAACGGGGGACCAACTCCATAGTCTGTGTATTTGAATGCAATGTCATTGAAGTCCCGGTTGGCGTAATGGCCAGGCGTCCCAATATTTTTGACCATATAGTGTATAACTAGTAGAAACATGGTTTTGGGCAAGTGTGTGTGTTTCAAGCATGCAAATTGCTGGTCACATGCTTCTTTTTCTAGCTGCATTAGCCAGTACAAAGCCAAATAAGCAAACTTTAGATGTCAGCATGTCTTGGCTTATCAACTGCATATGAGTTAAAAGGGAGAAATCTGTGTGAATTTGCTTTTCGCCTAACTGCTCCATTAGCTAATCCGCACTAATCTCTTTATCGGCATTTCTTAATTTCCCTTCATTATGGGAATAAAACAGCCCATAAGCCCCCACGCCTGTGGATATGCATGTGCTCATAGTCCAGTACAGACAGCGATTGTGTAATGACGCAGAGATGAAGCCGGAGCATTGTGTCCTAGTTCTGCAGGGCTGTGAGAGAACGACAGCTGCTTAGGCCAGTGAGAGGGGAGGAGGGGGCAGCAGAGGAGATGAGGGGGGAGTGTAAAGGGGCGGAAGGGGCAGAAAGAAGCTGGCCAGCCAGGAAGCTCGCGTCCACAGCCCTCTTTCTCTCCCTGGGGAAAGAAGGAAGAGAGGGGTTTCTGTCAGGGAGAACAGCTGCAGCTCCTGAGCACTTATCCACTCAGTTCCCATCCAACCATGCACCTGGGTGCTGTCAATGCCCACTATTAATGGTTAAGCTGCTAAAATGGATAGATTTCAAGTTTGGTGCACTAGAGCAGTTGTTGATGGTTAACTCATTATTTATAGAACCACATGAAAGAATTGTTATGGTGTATAAAACTGACAAGCGTTAAGATATCAGTCATATCAGCCAATTTAGCATTTGTAATAGAACTGTATTCATTTTATGCCTTTCAACTTTTTTTTTCTAGGACGATCGTGGGCGGCATTAGCAAAACTGGCATTTTTGATCTACGTAAATAAAGTTTATGCATGACTCTTAGTTTAAATTTTGGAGATTTTTAAGGAATGATGTCGAATTCGTAAATCTAGCAGCTTCTAATCAGATTTAGGCAGGCATTATATACATATATTGTACTTACATTTTTATTTTTATTGTTTTGTACTTTGGCTTCATTGCAAATGTGCTAAAAACCTAGCAAGTGATATATGGAATATATATCCAACCTGTTCATAGGTAAATATTTGTTTAATTAGGAAATGTTGGACATTTCTTGGGCAACAAGGGTTCTTAGTACATGGTATGTAGCTTTATACGATGAGGGCAGTAGTAAACTGTCTTTCTATCTTGTTGTTCATGCCCACAGCCCATCAGGTTCAGTAAACCATTCACCCACAACTGTATACATCTCGTGGTATGCTGGTGTGACATTAAGCGCCAGTAGTAATGAGGGCAATTGTGCCAGCCAGCACGTTTCACCAAAGCACTTATCAAAGTCACGCTTTTTTTCAGGCCTGAGGAGACGGACATTTCCTGCTGAGCGATGTGCTTAGATGCAGATGTAGATTGCAGTATGCATTTGAACGTGGCCGGCTTCATTTGTCCAGGAGAAGCATGAGAAACCTTTCTGTGTAACCCATCATTTGGAGTGTTTCCTTAGAGATGTACTCTTGTGGTATGTTTATTTCATGAAAATGCAGATACACTAGTGGAAGAGGCGTTATCAGCCCAGCTATGTTGAGCATGATTGATGCTGATCTACAGTGCTCATAAACCCTTTACTCCACCATTGTAAGACACACTGTTACTGGTGGCGCTTCACTATTGGTCAGTATGAATGACGTGAACCTATATAAACCTTAAGAAATGCTCGTTCCAATAAGTGCTAATTGTCATAAATGTTGCTTTGTCAGTATTAATGTTATTTATCAACAGTTAAAACAACCAGTACTTGTTTGAATAAGCCATTTAAAGATCTATGCAGGTTTAAATCAGTGGTCATGAAAGGTGTATGTGCATGTATGTGTCCTGTAGCCTTATAAATATTCATCTTCAGTGAAGTGTTACCCTATTATTTGTACAGACTGACAAAACATGTCACATATGCTACATGGACAAAAGTCTTGGAACACACCACTAATTACTGAATTCAAGAGGCCCCTTATTTCCAGAGAAGGGCAGTCTTAATGCTTCAGCAGACCAAGACATTTTGGACAACGCCATGGTTCCAACTGCTTGGACACAGTTTGGGGAAGAACCTTTTCTATTCCCGTCTGACTGTGTCCCAGTACACAAAGCGAGCTCCATAAAGACATGGTTGGAGGAGTTCAGTGTGGAAGAACTTGACTGGCCCGCACAGAGCCCTGACCTCAACCCCATCCAACACCTTTGGGAT
>JBBIGA010000132.1:12351683-12363127 GCA_037576975.1 Alestes dentex | reverse complement strand
ACCTCAACCCCATCCAACACCTTTGGGATGAACTGGAACGGAGATTGCGAGCCAGGTCTTCTCGTCCAACATCAGTGTCTGACCTCATAAATGCTCTAAAGAATGAATGGGAACAAGTCCCCACAGAAACACAACAAAATCTTTTGGAAAGCCTTACAAGAAGAGTGTAAGCTGTTATAGCCGCAAAGGGGGGAACAATGGTCAGGTGTCCCAATACTTTTGCCCAGTGTAGCTACAAACAACAACAACTAACAAGTGAATTTAACAGACAAAATCTTGAAACTTACATTTGTCAATAATTTTGTTCCCTATGAACCTCAGGGCTAAAGTAAAAAAGCAAACAGGGCATTTGCTGATTGACTACATTTGGTGTTAATTTGACTTTTTTTTTGAACCAGTAAATATTTCCAATAAAGATGAATGATTCAGAATTACTGGATTTTTGGACCCTATTGTTACAAATGGAATACAGGCAGAAGAAATCAGTCCAGTGATCTCATGCGACTACAGCGATCCTGGTTTATATTTCTACATGACACTGCCATACTTTATCCTGGCCTACATCCAAGATACGTAATTTGTAGTTTCTATGTAATGTGATTAGGCCTTGAGTATTGAGGTACATATATTACATAATGGTTAACAGAATGTACATAATGTTTAATCACACAACAAAAACAGGTTTCATAAAACAGTGTTTCATTTTATAGAATCAGTGACTCAAAGTTACAGTTGTCCTCTAGTTCAAAAGCAATGCTAAAACATTTACAAACTAGACATCTGAAACATGAAAAAGCATTATTTATACATTTCTATGCACACTTCTGTACACATCGCCCTCTCAGAGAGGCTTTGATGCTTTAATTAACTTTGCCCAGCAAAATTACATTTCCATCTTACAAACCTTACACGGGTACAAAAGTAATTTCCAATTATATCAAAGGTAAAAAAATGTTTTTTGTACCTTCTGTTCTCTGTATGGCTTCTGTGTATCAGTACGTACTCGCTTTTACATTGTGTCTTTGCTTGGGTCACAAGTTCTGACAGTTGCTGATGCTGCACAACAGACACCCAGTCATATGCTGTATCCTAGAGCAACAATTTCCTTTTTCCCTTCTCTGTTTTTCACTCCATGTATTAATGTGCAATTTTGTGCATGCTGCTAATTGTTTTTGCAGGCATATTCATAGACCGTGGTGCTGACAGTGCTAGATTATTTTGACTGAGGTTTCTCAGACACATACTAATAAATTAGTGCATAAAAATACCAATGAAAAAGTCTTTAGTGAACACCGATCTTTCGCAATGTTATATAACTGTTCAGTAGATTCCATTGTCAGAAATAGCTGTGCATTTGAAATAGCGATGCATTGTGGCTTTTAAATCAGAATTTGACAGGCTAGGCCCACCCCATCTGCTGACTGAGAAATGAGAACTGTTTATTCTACTCTGTAAGTAGCCTCATATTCCCTCTGTTACAGTTTAGGTAGGATTAAAGGGGATTAGATGTGTCTTCAGGTGTTATGATCTCGTTCTTAATCTGATTGTGGACACAGATTAAAGAGACCAGGCCAGCTGTGGTTACATGCGCTCTTCATATTAGAAACATAATAAAGACTGCTTCTGTTAAAGGACAACATGTCTCAGGGTTTTGGATTTGGATTATTGGCTTGAGAACTGGAGAAATGTGAGTAGACCTGCTGTTATGCCCCGCTTCATCCTTAGCCATGTCTTATGTACGCACATCGTGGCGTCATCTGCGGAGTCTAGTGTTAATTTAGAAGCAGTTTGACAGCTTCTCTGTCTCTGACGCACTGAAGACTTGGCTTTATGTAAGCATGGGGAAGCAGATGGCTTTAAGCAGTTTCTCTCTCTTAGTGCCATGCACCAAGCAGTTTTATGAGATCAGTCAAAAGTAACCTCTTTTTACCTGGATAAACAAATCAAGTCCCTGGAAAATCAGTGCTGATACAATGGCAGACACAATGGTAGGTAATGTTCACATTGCAAAGAAAAAACAGTATACATGCAGCATTATCTGAACCGGGTAAGATCCCATCAACTTTAAAGAAGAGAACAAACAGGGTAAAATGATTGTGGATGGTGGTGGAGAGGATGAAAAAAACAACTTCAAATAATGAAAGTACATCAGCTGAAGAGTCATGCGTATTCATGTTCTCATTGAGTTAAGTGCAGTCACCAGGAATTCATCATGAGAGGAAGACCTACTTTCACACCCTGAGGGCTCTAATAGATTGTCAGCTATAAAGTCTAAATCAAATCCATTTTAATCTCAGTGAGTTTTACTCAAATCCCCAATTTCCAGCCCTTTTCCATCCACTCAGAAAAGTCCTGCTAAACCCAAACAGCTGTATTGTAGTCAAATAAAGGATGGACCTTCTCTACTGGCTCTGTACGACTCCTATCTATGTAAAGGCCCAAGAACTGACTCCTCTCTTCTGTTGGCTGGGGGCATGGCCTACCCTTTGCCTGCTGCCCCCCTGCCCAAAATGGCAAATAGAAGCTGCCCTTGGCCTTGGCTGCTTTCTTGGGTCTCTTCAAGAGTTCTGCCTCTGGGTCATGACCTGGTGGCATCCAGCCGGGTTTCTCCTTTAACAGTTTTTCCCTGTCGGGTCGCACGCTGCGAAGGAACTTCTTGAAGAAGTTGCTGGTCAATGAGAACCTTTTGCAGAACTCTTGTGAACGAGTCAGATGAAGCGGATGAGCTGGAGAGTCTGGTCTATCAAGTCCCTTCTCTCCTTCCACACAGTCTTTCTCCAATTCAGGAAGGTCCAGCCAGTTGCCCACCAGGTCGGCAAGCACATTGTCCCCCAAAACAAGAGGCTGACGATTGCGGCTGCGGCTCATAAGAGAGGAGGTCCAGTCGCTGGAGTCATCCAGGCTGTCCTCAGTATAGTCGCTGTCCAGGGAGGGTCCCTCTCGGGACAGGCTATAAAGAATCCCAGACAGATCCACTGGGGATAGTTGTGAAGGTTGGGACTGCTCTTGGTGGTACTCCATGGGTGGTTGGCACAACTTCGGACCGCAATATTCCACTTGTGGGGCAGTGTATCCTGAGATTCTTCTGGGTAAAGGTATACTCTCACTCTCCAAGCTGGAGGTAGAGGGTGAAGTCCCAATGCTACCGTGATGTGGATGTGGGGCTCGTTCTTGATCTTCTTGGCTGGGGGTCCGAAGTAGCTGACGTTGCTGCTCTTCTGGATCAGGGACAGGATTAGAGTGTTTGGCCGGTGGCTGAGTGACACAGTTAGATTTTCCAGAGATCTCCAGCTGCTCAAGTGCAGTTTGGACTTGGAGGAGTTTGAGTTCTTGCAAAGCCCCCATCATGGAGTTCATCTGAGCATGAAGTCCATCACCAGCCTCTTTCATAGAAAGCTGCAGAAGACAGGGGGGAAGGGAAAGAATAATGAAAGGGATGACATGATTAATTAGCATGACAAAAGCCCGAACGGAACATTTGCTTTATGAGTGCTTGACTTTTCACCCCTCTTTGGAATGACACGTACTTAACATGCCAAAAATCCAGTGGTGACTTTGGAACTTGTTAACAAGAAGATCACCATCAAGGGAAATATTTGTCTCTGAACAAAGAAATACTGAGGAAAGATACATTTCACATTTTTTCTACATAAGTCTATCATCCTATTAATAAATCATGAGCTTAAAACTGTGACTGACTTGTTTTTGCTTTTTTTTTTGTTTTTTTTTTTGGTTGTACGTGAAAAAACTATTTCCCACCCTGTAATCTCTTGCACAGGCGGATTTCAGTATTATTGCCCGAACGAGTTTTCCCTGACCCACACTGAGTGACAGAGCTTCCATATGGCTTGCATCTGAGGGAGGAATGTTGCCTTCACAGCTGTGAGGTAGATTTGTCTGTACACTCACAGCATGCTAAGCTAAGTCACATGACTGTCCCATTTCCCTGAGGGGTAACGGTCCCCAGATCAACTAACTAGAGTCATGTCCGGACAAGTATGGGGGAGATAAATTGAACCCCACAGACAAAATCTGTGGGGTTCAATAATGGTCAATGCTTACAAAGTTTACGGATGCCAAATCGTAATCTGTTAAATGTGAAAGGCGCTTACACCAAAAATGATGAACATTAAAATTGAACAAACTCAATAATTTACCTACGTTCTGTGTTAAGACATAAATGCGCTAAACATAAAGGGCATCATCAAAGCAGAACAAAACCTACAGGATACCTCTCAAAACAATGCCTAATGCTAGTACCAGCTGGCTTGCCCAGGCTATAATTTCTAAGCAACATTGACTACGTATTTGCTTACAAGTTGTTTAAATAAGAAATGTTATCCATAGATTAACTTCCTTGACAATCTAAACACATCTCAGAAATCCAAACACAAAAAGAGCTATCAGCTTACCTTGCATCAACTTTCACAGAGGGGATTCCCTGCCTTCTGGATGCCCTGTCAGGCTCTAGTGCTCTCACCTTTCAAAGGCCAAGTCTGCTAGTTCTATATGTAGCTGCCTGCCAATTGGAGCCTGTGTTCTGCCCTGGCACCCAATAGGACACGTCTAGACTTTAATCCCAAACAGAGGGGCCAGTTCACTCAAGCATAATCAATTAACAAAAAATGGGTAAGAGTTTCAGCATTCGGGAGGGGGAGTCCGCCATATGTTTAGATGGCTGTGTTTGACTTTCTCTTAGTATTATTGTTAGATTCTCTCAAAGACCTCAAGGTTTGTAATTAGAATATTCATCATGCTTCACAAAAGTTAGTATACTGGACATGGCGAACAATTTTTTTTTTATATTTAAATTACAATCGTTTTTTTTAATACAACAGTTTTTTTTAATATTTAAATTACAATATGTAAGCCCAAAAGGAAAATATGGATAGCCAACTAACCAAAACACAAGGAGATGGAAAAAGAGAGAAAAAAGTCTTATCCATTGAAAAAAGTAAATTATCTCGAAAAAAAGACAATGGGGAAACTCCTGAGGAGTTGTTTTGGGGCACCAAGGTTTTATGTGATAAAATAAAAGGGCCTTTATTTTTGTGATGGCTTCGCACAAAGCTGAGGTACAGTAATTATAGCCATCAACGTGTCTGCATTCACTGTGTCTGTGTATGCAACACATATGGCGGACATCATTAGAGATAATTAGACATGTTTAAGAGCGGGGTAACTGTACATAATTACTGTTTGCTTGGATAATCCCATGGGCTTTATCACATGAACTTTTATGCTCCGCCATTACAGATGCCTGCTGCAAGGCTTTCAAAAAGATTGCTTCTGAATAATTCAGTACTCCCTTTGCATGATACAAAGTTGGTGAACATTGCCATGTGCTAGTCAATACATGTGCTGATGCTCTTAAATTTGCCTCATCTGAAGACTGAAACGGAGTATGTGGACTACAAAAACTCCTTACATTTTGCTATTAATGTTAAGATTATTCAGGCATTTATGATTTATCATAAAACAGATAGCCATTCTTGATAAAAACCAGTTGTGCAATTCATAGATATTTGATCATTATTCTGTTTGGAAAACAAAAAAGCAATAAATTAGTGGCAATAAATTAAATGATTGACTGAATACTGGCTCATTTATAATATTGTTTCTAATTATAACAAATTATACTCTCTCACACAAGTACATATCAATTCTGCTGGGGAAAAAAAAACGTTTCAAATGCTACTCCCTTAGTGTGAACATTTAGTAATGAACGTTCCAACAGAAACGGTCCAATGGTACAGATATGAGGGTTAGTTCCAACAGCGACTATACTGTATTTCAGTTAAGATACCAAATAATTCACGGACGTTCACGTTACTGAAGCAGCCATAAGGCCCTACATCACAATAATTTTATGATGGTTAAAGAATTTTTAGGCACAAAGTATTTATGGCTTATGTAAATGCTATGAATTATGCAGCTACTAAAAGAAGTTATGCAATTATGAGATGGAAGAAATCATGTGTGGGCCCCCATATTGACCACTGTAGCACAAGTCACATTTTCTGTCCACAAACAGTTTTATAAGGCTGATTCATGATATTTACATACCATGATAGCGATAATTGAACTCAGGCATAATGGCATTAGAAAAAAAAACAACAATACAGTGCACTAAATTGCTCACATTTTTCTGATTATCTGCTCAAACCATGGCCCCTGGCATTACCCTGCACAAGCCCGGATGTTTACTCTGGTGCGGTCCCCTGGTAATGTGCAGAGGAACGAGGCTCAGGCTGTTAATAACCTCCTCCCTTGATTAAACTTGAGCCTTTCATGAGCTCCATTAATGAACATGTAAATGTCAGTCACTGGGTAGGGAAACTCTTCAAAGGGACCTTTAAAGGGAGCTGCCCTGCATCTGTAGGGTGGGATTGTGCTTGAAGAATAGTTAAATCCAACAAAGCTAATGTTGCCAACTGTGAATGAACGTGAACCGCCACCCGGCAGCATTATGCACATAGATTCATGCTACTGGTAGCTACTAGCTTACAATCATTAAGCCATGTTAACAAGCTTCGGTCGACGTTTTCCTCCTGGTCAAAACTAGTATGTACCAGCTGCAGACCAGCAACAGGGTGCTCGTCAATTTGAAAGTGCAACCAATGAGGTTGCGAAGCTGCAGACCAGATGGAGTTCCCATGCTAACCCCCTGTTATTTAGTGGGCTATATGGATAAATGTTTCGACGTTTGGTAGTTTGGCCTGTCACAGTGTTACATACACTAGCTAGAAGCACAAAACTGGTTTATAAGCTTAAACTCAGTCTGTAAACATGTGTCATATAAAATATATAGTTTTCCCCTGAAATTTGAAGTGCAAGTTTGTACAATAACAAGATGTTAATAAAATACTGTTTTATATTTCTTTTTTTAGATTAATAATCATTCACACCTTCATGTTCAGGCCATCTTTATTTATCACTGAATTCACATGAATGCACTTATAACTATTGTAAGACTGGATTTTCGCAGCCCCATGTATAATCATTTTGCTTGACACATCGACTCAAAGCACAGTGAATGACTCCTGTGCTTGTTAATGTGCTGTACAAATAAACTCGCTTTGCCTTGATGGGCGAGATAATATCAGCTGTATTCTTGTATTATCTGACATGATATCAACTGTGTTGCCATGTTCTCAGCAGTTCACATTAAACACTGTCCTAACATTATACAACCTGCCTCACTCCAGACTACTGAACACTAGTTTGAACAAATAAATGATAAGATGAGTCTGGGCATAAATGTATTTAAATAATCAAGCAACTGTAATGTGGACTTTTTAATAGATGCTGAAATGTTACATGTGCACATTTGTATCCTTTAACATCATTATCGTCTTGAGTTTCTAAGCTCTGTGGAAAACTTAATTAATTCTGAAAGACTGGAGCTGTGCATAACGTGCACTGTCCTGTTTGCTCATGGCAGGTTTTAAAATGGGCCAATAAAATCAGGGGCACATATGAGACACAGCGCTTGCATTTAAACACACATGCTTATGCTTGGCAGGAGTGAAGAGCGGCTTTCACTGCATCCGTAAAGCAGCCACACAGATACAAGCAGTCACACAGACTTAATAGGAGCATTTACAGTGTGGCAGACAGACCTATTTCATGCCTTGGGAGTTAATAGGGCCTTTCAGGATGCACATTTTGGATACAGGAAATGAAGCAGCCAAGGTTATCAAAGCCACGGCTCCAAGTGCTAGTGCACTTTTCACTGCCTTGCTCATTAAATATGAATGCTGTGTTGTGTGGGTCATAAGAAGAAATAGTATCTCAGCCTAGAGGATACAGAGTGCATGTCTGTTCTGCCCTGTGGCCCCTATGTGTATGTATGTGTGTGAGTTGTTTTTGTGCATATTGTGAATAAACATGCACTGCTTTGGTAGAAAATCAAGACTGCAACTGGATAAATCTACAGAAGCACGTGGTCCTGAGTTTGTAGTCTTTTAGATACTGAAGCTAAAGTTAAGGTTAGGCTTACAAAAGTACTTGGCTATCATGTCGATACCAATACTCATCAGTACTCTTATTGATACTTTCCTCCGTAATTTGGTGCAATAAATAAAGACATAACATGAACTTCCTGTACACATAATGAGGGAGGGCCAATTGATTGCCTTAACACCGCATAGACACTGAAAACAGCAACAGTTGTCCAGGAACCCAGAGCTGTAATGGTAACAACATGTTTCAGATGTCTTACTTATTTAATTTAAGTTCTGTATTGCTTCTTTATTACTACCTGTTTCAGTTTCTGGCTGATTTTTTCTTTATTTTCTGATTGTAAGTATTATTACTGAACGATGATATTAGAACATCTAAACAAATCAGTCAAACAAAGAAACGGGAAGCCATTGAAGTGCTTCCTAAATCTCAGTTAAAAAAAAGTAATCCATCTGAAATGTGTTTTTAGTATTACAAATTTCTTTTGAGTCAAAGTTACATGTGTTTTTCTCAGGCATAAATTTAGTAGACAAAATAGCACTACTTAACACAAAGGACACTACTGGGTGATCACTGTCAGGGGTTACTCTGTAGGATAAATGAACTTTCCAGACACTAAAATCCTGACAACTTGAAGATCATTAAAACTCTTGTTTTTATATGTTATAAGTAAAGGGAACCTAGAACTTTCAAATCACAATACAAGTGATAGTATTTTTACAACCCCTTGAGATTCTGGGCCTCTAACAAAACCTCCAGTATGGTGACCAACAGTGCACACCTCTTGATAGATTAGAAAAGTGCAGTAGTGGAGTATGGAGTAATAAAAACATCCCAAAAAGGTTTTGTGACCATACTTATGATCCTGACAGAGATGGGGCCTATGGAATACCGGTTAAACTGAATAGGGACGAATGTTTAGAATTTTGTAGCTTAAGTTGGGTACATGCTACAAGCTAAATAAATACATTTTTGGAATTAGGCTGAACATATATATTTCCACAGTTTCATCAGGTGCCGCTGCAAAGATGCAGGCATCTGAAAATGGCTGAACAAGCATTTTTGCAAACAAAGGAAGAATCTCATTAATGTTCAAGCCAGTATAACTCCTAAACTATATGACCTAGGTCAGAGACATTTTGGAGTTTTCATATTGGCCCAGAGGCAGAGAAAATGCCACAAAATGTTCGATTCTGAGATGGGTGAGTGTGGACTATACCAAATATTTGTTGAATTGAGCTAAAATGACCCTGAACTATAATAAAAATAAAATGAGCAAGCCTACCACGAGGCCGGACTTGTATTGCTTCCTGTTTGCCTTACCACTGAGATGAGGGAGGAAAAGCACACTCCTCATATGCATATATTATCTCAGGGTTAAGATGTTTCCCGTATGGGTAGGGCATTATAATTAAACATTGTATTTTTATACTGTTGGAAGCTCTATTTAACCGAAATAAAAACCAATCCAGACTTTCAGGTGCTCCTTATTGGAAAATAATTGAGACACCACCGTCTTGTAATGAACTGACCTAGGAATTTTGTGGATCTCACCCCTAGCATAACCCTTCATCTTAACACTGTATAAAAACAAGAGGGCGTGCGTGTACTCGCATGTGAAGGAGCCAAGAGGTCCAGACTGAAGCCCTTGACACTGGGAGGTGCTCTAATTGACAGCTTCCTGGCAGACCTCATTTTGGGAGCAGTAATTCATACAGGCATGAACAACTTCTACTGCTGATAACCTGCACGAATGCACAGCAATTTGGACCGATGGAAAAGGAAACAAACCAAACGTTTAACCGCAAACTAAAACATGGGGCTGACTAGAATCTCTGATAAAAGATGCAAATCGTGCTAATCTGTAAGCCGGGCCGACTGCTGTCACTTTTTAAGCATCGCGTTAAAAATATCTAAAGCGCGTGTTCATCAAATCCTCTTTGTCATCCGAAGCACTGCGAAAACCAGCAAACCTCCTCCAGACAAAATCCTCCAGAAAAATCCATTTGCATGCATTTCCATGCGATAAGGTACAGACATTTCCTTTTGACCTATTTAGAGTGAAATGTGAGAGGCATCCAAGCGTATTCATCAAAGCTGTTTGTGCTCAAGTCGAAAACCATCATCTGAAGTTTGCATATCAGTGCCAGACGCATCATGTGCACCACAGCTGATAAAGATTGTGGTACGAGAGAGATACACGAACATGCACTCTACGATCCTTAAGACAGGGGAAGACGAAAGAGGTGTTAGGTGAAAGTACGTTACAGATTCATTTTTCTTTTTTTTTATCTGAACCTGTCTGGCTCAGACAGATCGCTTGGTTCACCACAGGCGCAAATCTTCTGGAAAAACAGAAACGAAGATCCTTCAAACAATTATTGTGTTCAGGTTACTTAGGCTTTCCTTTGATGGGACAACTTAACAGTCTAAATCCACACAGACTTCACAGAGTCGCTTGTGAAGATAAGAAAACACACTGACAAGCAGAGCCATGCAAGGTTATCTCTCAAAACTCCAGCACAATAAACACATGAGCACATTATTCTGCTTGCTGCAGCTGCTGCCAGGGTTCAGGCCAATTTTAGCCAAGGGGAAGGAAAGGCTGTGTGAAGAACAGGAGTGAATGAGCAAATGCCTGGCTCCACATGGGCCCATTCTTATGCCTTCACAAAAACAGTAACAAAAAAAAAACTCTGTTTGCTGAGCCCAGGGCACTCCACCTAGAAGCACAATTGCATTCAGAATCTGCTCCAAGCTACTCCTGAATTTATTGCCTAAAGTGTATGAGACATTACTAGGTCAAGCAAATACGTATAAAAATAGAATCCATGTATGCTAGTCCTTTGTTCTGTGAGCATGATAAAGCTTGGCAAGGAAAAGTTTCAAACAGCATTTGAGCAGGTAGACCAGAAAAGTGCATTGATAAAATACACTATTTCTATTCTATGGATTACTCTACTCTACTTTGTCATTTCAGCCACATCGTGTTGCTTATTGAATATTTTATCCTTTACACTTATTATGGGTTAACACATGAGTTACAGCTGCTGATTGCAGCCCATCTGGCTTCATGAATCATTTGACAGTTTGCTGAAATGCCTACGTCGAACAATATCTGGTTAGTGGTGGTCCTATGGGAGAGGAGGGGAGCTATAGTCAGTAACTGCAAACCTACAATATGACAAAAAAGCCAGGAACAAGGTAGCCGTACCTAATAAATTGCCATGTTTACTCACTTTGAGGTCAATTTTAGTTCCTTGAGACACCAACAAAGGTACAAAAAGGTCCAATTGCGTTTTAAAAGTAAACTACATTGAAAGTCCCGTTGAAAGTGGCCATATTTATAACTTATCAAAACCTTATGAAGTAGACAAATGAAATAAAAAGCCCAGAGATGGCGTGTATAGAGCCAAGGCAGCTTAAAAAGGTAATGACAACAAAATATCGGACAATTTTATGTACTGAAGACATACTCT
>JBBIGA010000132.1:12329762-12343817 GCA_037576975.1 Alestes dentex | reverse complement strand
ACAGTGCTGTAAGGAAGGACGCCTTCTGTGACTTGCTAGGAGAGTCACAGTGGCCACACTTACAGATTGTGCTCAATACACCATTAAAAATCTGAAATATAAATGCCACACAAAATGTTTACCGAGAGGTATATATTTTTCCTGTCTTTTACCTATTACAAATCTTAACATAATTTGTAAACATCAGCTGCCCTTTGCACTGTGTGAATATCTCAGAATAGACAAATAGAAGCAAATAAAATCTTTTGGGGCAGCTGGTGGTTAGAGAGTTGCCCCTGAGATCAGAAGGTTGTGGGTTCAGATCCCAGGACTACTAGTGGCACGACTGAGGTACCCTTGAGCAAGATATCATCCCCACACACTGCTCCCCGGGCGCTGTGTTGCTGGCTGCCCACTGCTTCACTTGGTGAATGGGTTAAATGCAGAGAAAGAATTTCACATTGTTCACACTGTGTGCTGTGGTCACGCATGACTATAAGGGGCCACTTTATTTTATGTTGAATTACATCTCATTATATTAAGGACCCTCGACCCCGAGTGCGGGATAAAGGGGTAGAAAATGGATGGATGGATGGATGGATTATATTAAGGACATTGAGGTTACATTTTCCCCCTAATCCTGTTACGTAACCATTTCAGAGATTGCACATTTTGTTATGTCAGCTATTATATATACACTGATTAGCCATAACATTAAAACGACCTGCTTAATAGATTCCCCCCTGTGTTGGTAAAATAGCACTGACATCTTGAGGAATGGACTTCACAAGACCTCTGAAGGTGTGCTGTAGTATCTGCAACAAGACTTTAGCAGCAGACCCTTTAATGTAAACCGTGAGATGGGGCCTCCATGGATCGACCTAGTTTGTCCAGCACGCAGAATGAGATTTGAAAGCCAGGTCAACACTTTAAGCTCTTCATCATAGTGCTCAAAATACTTTTGAACAATGTTTGCAGTGTGGCAGGACATGCTATCCTCATGAAAGAAGCCACTGCCATTAGTGAATATTATTGCCATGAAGGGGTGTACTTGGTCTGCAACGATGTTTAGGTAGGTGGTATGTATCGAAGCACCATCCACATGAATGCCAGGACCAAAGGTTTCCCAGCAGAACATTGCCCAGAGCATCACACTACCTCCGCTAGTTTCTCCTCTTCCTGTTGTGTATTCTGGTGTCATGCCAGATGTAATGTAAAAGAAAATGTGATTCATGAGTCCACATTCTTCCACTGCTTCATGGTTCTCATGGGTCCATTGTAGGAGTTTTCAGTGGTGGACAGGAGTCAGCATGGGCACTCTGCCTGGTCTGCACCTATGTAACAAGCTGTGATGCACTGTATGTTCTGACATCTTTCTATCATAGTCAGTATTAAGTTTTTAAAGCTGAAAAGCTTGTGTGCAGCTGCTCATCCATTTCGTGAAGCTCCCAGCACAGTTGTGAAGGTGCTTCCGACAGCACTCTTTACAGGAACTCTGTAGTGAGTGAGGCAAGAGATGATAGTTGATTTCTACTCACTACACTCCATTTTAACTTGTTCAGCAGTTTGTACCACAGTAACTGTTCTGTCAGATCGGACCAGATAGGCTATATTTTGCTCCTAATGTTTGATCTCAGTGACCAAGAATGCAAATTAATGCAATTAGTTTTTATGTCACAAATAGAAGGAAAATATTTGCTGTAGGCCTTTTATGTCACAATTGTTATGCCCGAATAGCATATTGTTCACAAGGTGCTTAAAGACTCTTAATGTTTGATCTCAGTAACCATCTCAGGTTTCCTTAGATTTTGAAGTAAAACCTTAACGTTTCCACCCTCAGTGTCAATATTTCTTCGACTTTCAACGACTTTGTACTCAACAAAGACAGCATGACAAAGCTTTTTTTCATTCTCTCTCACACACACATGCATGTGCACAAACACACACACACACACACATGCACACACACACTCACAAACACTCTTATCTACCAGGAAGTGATATATCTAATATCCAGCACTTGGTACAGACATGGTGACAGGTTGAGATTAGAGAGGGTGATGAACAGTATATTGAGGAAATAGCAGTGTGAACACAATCAATCAGATAAAACACTTTCAGTAGTACCGAAGCACTTTCAAGGTTAATAGGTCACGTTATGGATGTTTTTTCTGCTGCAGTACTGTTTGTTATAACAGCTTCGATTATCAGTCAATTCAGTTATCAATAATACGAATAGATGGCAATCTGCATATAGAACAAATAGATTTTTGAATACATTATCATGCTTTAAGCAATAGACACCAGTTACCTTATATACATGTAAAACAGTTGTAAAAAATGAAAGGCCTATTGCAGATATCGTTCTTACATTAGTGGCATACTCACTAATTGCATGAATTTCCATATTTATGAATATATTCCTAAAGAATTGCTGTCAGTGTGAATGTCGTCTACTGGCAGGTGTTTTTAATGACACAATACGACAATGGCGCCATCTAGTGAAGCAATGCAGCAGCTAACGGGCCAAAGCTCAACAGGATTAAATCCCACAACAGGTGGCCTGATAGAGAAAAGCAAAACTGTGAAAAGCGATCATTTAATTCCACTTTAGCGATTTAAATTTAGTTGGGTAACGTTTTTCAGTGAGAACGGAACAGTAAGGTCCATTTTTATGTTAAACAATTTCCTCCGGGATAAATAAAGTTTTCTGACTCTGATTCTGATAAGCAAACTGCAACACTAGCCTGCCCACTTTCACACTACTCGCTGTCATTAATTTCTTCTTTGTTTCTAGTGGTTTTTAGCGCTTCTAGGTAGTCATAACGTTAGTTGTGTTCCTATGAAAACTGTCAGTTACTTTGTTGTTGACTTATAAAATAAAAGGCCACAGGAACTACAGTTATTGTTGTGCTAAATGAGCCTTGTCCCTGATGGATGGATGGATGGATGGATGGATAGATGAGGAACATGGTACTAACTCAATCCAAAAAAGTAAACAGGAAGGTCTACGTATTGGTCCTATTCAGCACTAAAGAATATTTGGCGGAATCGGAGAAGTAGGGCTGCCACACTGGATGTATGCTCCATCACTGACATTGTACACAAACTGATAATCATGGCTTTGTGTGGTAAATTCATACTTAATTATGAGTCAGATCTTCAGAGATAAGTTAGGTCTAGTTCCAAGCCAAGGGTGTTTAATATTGGCAAAAAACATCCTGGGCCTCCCTAGTGGCGCAGCTTTTTAACTGTCAGCCTTAGATCACAAATTTGATCCCCAGTGATGTTCTGTACAGTCCCCAGTGGTGCTCCATACCATACCTCACTCAATATGATGCCAGCCAGCACAGGGGTCAAAGCAGAAAAAGGGGTCTATTAGGTGACGTAACAGAATAGGAAGTCAGTTTTCTCCTCCATGAGTGTTGAGCTGTCTAATGATATTGAGTTAGTGGCAATTCTTCATGCACAAGCTCACTTGCTAGCCTTCACTTTTCCAGCTTTGGTAGTATGAGTGACTATAGGAGTTCTAACTAGCATGTGGAATTAAACATGAGTAATGTGAGGGCGAAATTGGACACATTATGCAAAAAATACCTGTGATTTTGTTTCTATTTATTGTGATTGTTATATTCCTTTCAGTATGTTAAATACAGTCTTGGTGTGATGTGACATATGATTGGGCTCCATTATTTTAACCAAAATGCAGTCCTATATTGCAGTAAGGATTACTAAAGGATATATTGTGTGGACTTTATAAAGACTAATTTAATAAAGACTTATTTAATCTAAGACTGGATTAAGAAAATTACTGGGCTAGTCAGAAGTTGTGTGTAAATTTATCAGACAGTTTTGTCCACCCCAGAAGCTGATCTTCATATGGTCTTTCTTTTCGGTTACTAATACTGATTTCAAAAGATTTTGACAATAGGCAGAACACAAAGCCTGTTTTAATTAATTTAAATGTTTTTTGTTTTTTTTTGCCTTTGGTTCTCATTCTAATTGTTAATGAATTTGGCTTAACATTTTCAGAGGCTCTTCAAAGAATTACACAGTATTTGTTTCAGCAGCCAAATGTACAAAGATCTGTCTCAAGTTTAATAAGCGAAGATAATCACAGCAGACCCAACCATTCCTTTATATCCTCATGTAGTTTCGAACAATTGTCCAGGCCTTCGAAAGCCTAGAAACCATTCAAGAGGAATAAATTTGAGACTAGTTCAACTGGAGCAGAATTATGTTTGTTTTTTTTGTTTTTTTGTTTTTATCAGACGCTTCTTAGATAATTTCACAGGACAAAGTCATAAATTAGAAACAACATCTTACAGAATATGCACAAGACATCGAAAAACAGGTTCCAAAGAAACGAAAAACAAGAGGGACACATGAGTCAGATTCTAATGAAAGAACATTTCCACAAACACATGGTTTTGATCCAGCTCTCTGCGCATCGTTTTGCGTTCTCGTTGTGCCTTTTCCTCGAGAAATAGAAGTTATACTTTGAGCGTAGCAGTTTACTGTAACATAGGCTTTGAAAATGAATGGAATTCAAACCAGAATGCAAACAGTTATACCAGATTCACACAAAAGTAACGAAAGGCCTTTGTTCAGATCACTCGGTCATTGAATCTCTTGACTGCCGATGACACCTAAGCATGCCACTGCATGCAAAAGAAACAAAACAAAAACAAACAAACAAACAAACAAACAAACAAACAAACAAAAAACAATACCGATACACATTTTGGCCACTGAAAACGACATTAGGCCACCATTAGGCAAAACAATGTCACATCACTTTTTTTTAAAAGTGTTCAGTCATCATGTGTGGCCTTCAACTGGAAATGGCAGTTTGAGAATCGAAGGCTAGCTTTCAGTTCTCTGGTAGCGTCACTAGTCACCTAAACAGCCACAATGAACAGACAAAAACATTCACATTAGACAGGGCTATGAAAATCTCTGTGCTCCTAATGGGCCATTTACCTTATTACTGGTAATACTGAATATACTTCACAATCTGTAACCACTGTTTGCAAAGCCTATTGGTTTTGTGGTAGGAATATTCTAAAAAGAAAGGATATATAGGAATCAGGTTTTCAGCAACAAATGAGAGAGAAAGAGAAAGAGGACGAAAAAAGAGAGGGTGAGAAAAAGAAAGAAACCATGAAGAGAAACCAGCAAAAGGATAGCCCATCCCTTCGTTTCAGACTGTTTCTAACTTGCCCTCGTTAGCTTGCCCTCTCTATTTCCACTTGGGGGAATCCTTAACACCATTTTAAGGGCCGTTCCAATACTGGTCTAGCTTAAGAGCAGTTTGTAAATGACTTCTTGCAGAGATCCAATTAACAGACACTTCAGCTGCAGCAGAACATGCCCAGAAATCACCGTGACCTGTTCCAGTGAAGCTCCTTTTCACACAAAAATGGCACAAGTTGTTTTTAAGCCAGAATAATAAAGTACTTTACCATACTTAATATTTCAAAACTATAACATTTGATTTACTACATGTAAACTGGGTTTTATGTAGTACGTGTTAAACCTGCTGATGTAACTTTAATCTGATAGCTAGCTCATCAGCAACTAACGGCTATAACAAAAACGACAGCAACAAAGAAACAAGTAGGGCAGCATACCATGGCTGTCATTCTAAACCTCACGTATAAGTCAGATAAAGCATTTAGTTTATGTGCACTATATGAGCAAAAGTATTGGGACACCTGACCATTACACCAACACAGACTTTAATGACATTGCATTCAAATTCATAGACTGTAGTATGGAGTTGGTTCCACTCTTCTTTTTTTGGAGTGTTTCTGTGGGAATTTGTCCCCATTCATTCTGTAGAGCATTTATGAGGTCAGACACTGAGGTTGGACGAGAAGGCCTGGATCACAATCTCCGTTCCAGTTCATCCCAAAGGTGTTGGATGGGGTTGAGGTCAGGGCTCTGTGTGGGCCAGTCAAGTTCTTCCACACTGAACTCTTTATGGAGCTTGCACTGTGCACTGGGGCACAGTCATGCTGGAATAGAAAAGGTTCTTCCCCAAACTGTGTCCACAAAGTTGGAACCATGGCCTTGTCCAAAATCTCTTGGCGTGCTGAAGGATTAAGATTGACCTTCACTGTAAGTAAGGGGCCTAGCCCAAACCTTGAAAAACAGGTGTGTCCCAATACTTTTGTCCATATAGTGTCTATCATATTCAGATTTAAATAAGCGGATTGCAGGACATTTGTCTAGCTAGCTAATTATCTCGCTGGAGCGAACCTAACCAAGGCCAAGTGCATTCTTTTTGAAAATTTGGTCTTTATCCGCTTGTGGGTGAGTTGAAACAGGACTGAAACGTAGGGCATATATTTCTATTTATAGAAAGAAGCAATAAGAACTGAAATACCTTAGACTAATCTGAATGGCTGGTCTCTCTCTGCAACGTTATATCTGACTGCAGTGTGCGACAAAATAGCATGATCTTGCCCAAAGGTACTGTGTACATGATCAAACTGCTGATAGATTCCACTGCAACTTGTGAATATCACACAATATTGAACCACATGGTTTTCCATTATGTACCATGACCTTATAATGAAATGACCAAACTGAAACAAAACATTTTACATTAATCACCCTCGGCCTCCTTGTCTTTAAACAGTGATCGTTTTTTCTTCGGTCCAAAAACATCTGCGTGAACATCTGTCAGCCAACCTTTATCAAGTCAGGAGAGTAAGAAAATGTGGAAACCCACGAAATACACAGGCTAAATCCAGTCAATTTCTTCAGTGGTCCATGAATCAGTCTGAAGCTGCAGCTTTAGTGTCATAACTAATTGTCCAGGTTTAAAGTCCACATTGACCACCAGACAGGTTCTATGCCTGGCCCCTCCATGATCCTTCCATCTCATGGTGGATGGGGTTTGGTGGTGTGGAGGGGGGGTCACAGGGCTGACACCTTGACGATGTTGGAGCTGGATGTGGTGTTGATGGTAGGCGGGGTGGGGACAGGGTTTGCCGGGCCGTGGCCATCTCCATCCAGAGGGAAGTTGGTGGGCGACGGCAGGCTGATGATGGCCGTGGTGATCTGCTGCCCCCTGCAGTTAATCCGGCTCCTCTCACTGGGCTTCATGTTGAGACTGGAGCGACTGCTGCAGCCATATGATAAAACAAAGACATGATAGTAGTAGGCACACAATTCCAAGAGATGGCATGAAAGGTTTTTACAGTTTTATCCCTTACCACAAATGTAGGAAATATATATTGGAAATATATATTTTTTAATCTGAGGATAAGTAACAAGTGACGCAAATTTATGATCGTGACTTAGTTCAGTCTAAATGCATTCTTAAATCATCTCTCACTTTCCACGGTAGACTTAGTAATGCTCATATGAAATGGGGAAGAAATCAGGCTTCAAGATACAGTAAATGGACAAAAGTATTGGGACACCTGACCTGATCTACAGGGACTTTAATGACATTGCATTCAAATACACAGACTTTAAAATGGAGTTGGTCCCTTTGCAGCTATATTCCACTCTTTTTGGAAGGCTTTCCACAAGATTTTGGAGTGTTTCTGTGGGAATTTTTGCCCATTCACTCTGTAGAGCAGGGCTGTCAAACTTCCGTCCTGGAGGGTTTGATGGTTTCCAGCACAGTTTGATGATTCTCCTCCTCAAAAACTGGCGACGTGAACCAGGTGTTTCTGAGCAGGGAAATCACCAAAACGTGCTGGACCACAGCCCTCCAGGACTGGAGTTCGACACCCCTGCTGTAGAGTCTGGTTCCAGGTCATCCCAAAGGTGCTGGATGGGGTAGAGGTCAGGGCTCTGTGTGGGCCAGGCAAGTTCTTCCACACCGAACTCATCCAACCATGTCTTTACGGACCTTAATTTGTGCACAGGGGTACAGTCATGATGGAATAAAAAGGTTTTTCCCCAAACTGTCCTCAAAATTAGTAGCATGGCGTTGTCCAAAACGTCTTGGTATGCTGAAACATCGAGATCGCCCTTCAGCGGAAGTAAGCCTTGCCCAAACCTTGAAAAATAGGTGTCCCAATACTTTTTGTCCATATAAGTGTACAGTATGTAAGCACCCATCATATGGCCACAATGCCCTCTAGTGTGAAATATGGGTATTACAGCAATCTTAACCACACACTCACCTTGTGCTGATGTTGGGCTGGTCACTACACTGGATGTGGATGGCGCTGAGCTCCTGCAGTCCCTGTGTGTGTGTGTGCGTGTGTGTGGTGGACAGGCTGGCGTTGGGCAGAGGGATTCTTTTGCGGGAGCGGCGGGTGCAGCAGGTGCCGGTGAAACCCTCCTGGCTGGACAGAGACGGGCTGCGAGAAAACTGTGTCCCTTCTACACAGTTCTGCTCAAACAGCTGCTCATCCACAAACTCATGAGCCTGAACGGAGAGGGGAAAATTCTGCTTTTTTCCACATTTTTTGCCACAAATGATTCCAAACATCAGTTGTAATTACTAATGCTTTAAATCACAACCAGCTCATGTGAGAGCTGTGTATGCTGCTTCCCAGGTGATGAATGGATTTTCAACATTTGCATTCATCTTACCTTAAATTTGTATCGCAAACGTAGTTAGACCTGTCATATAGGGACAGCATACAAACATGGCATGCATTATAGCTCCAAGTAAACCAGGCCTCATACTGAACATGATATGCTGATGCCTGACTGAGTCAGTGACTTATAGAAAATGTGGTCCTCTTGTGTTTGGATCATTCCCAGTGTGCAGATTTGCTTAGCTATGGATATTAATAGTATTCATCATAAAGCCTGTTTTTCTCTTCTTTTGTCCATCTTTATAAATAACATTGTGCTGTATAGGGCCACAAACCACATAAACAAGTTTATTTGTGATTACTGAATGTTTGAGGCAAATATGATTTAGCCTTGAGGATTGCAGAGTGCTAAATGGTGGGATTAGCTTTGATTACTTATTAGTTATGTTGCAAAACAAAAGAAGCAAACCTGTTTTTGCTGGTTGACCACTTTTGGGACATTATGTAAATGATTTTTTTTTTATTACAGTTAACTGCGATTGGGGCGGGCCTCTAGTGGCGCTGAGGGTCAGATCAAGGCACACACTGAGTATAGGGTGAGAGAAAAGACAGGTGATATTTAGCTGAATATAAGCTGATTATAATTATAGCATCCAAAAATGTGTTACCATGTATTTGGCTATCAGAATTTTACACCTGCGGCTGTGAAAGCCCATACTCAAACTCACAGTAGTTTTCTCCAGGCAGTGCAGTAGGTGGTGGTGTTGGCTCTCCAACAGTGATGAGGTTTTATTCATGTGCTGCTCCTCCTCTTCTGAACCCTGAGAAACACACACACACACACACACACACACACACACACACACACACACACACACACACTAATACATCTCACAAACTGCTTTCAGAAACAGATGCGTCCTATCTAAGGGTTATAAAATGGGATTTCTCAGGTGTTCTCTTTTTCCCTATATATGTCTAACATAAGGATTGTCAATAGGAATGTCCCTTATTGGTCAGTTATTCATGGAATATTTGTGGAACACCCTCCTCCTGCAATTAAATAGTATAAATACATGTAATACATGCAAGCTCCAAAATGTCCATGGTCCTGGCAGGACCACTTTTGCATTCTTAAATACTGCCATAAGTGATAATAAGGTGGTCTGCAGTTACCCCATAGACTATTTTGTATTTTTGATTTATTTTATATTCAAATAAGAAGTTTTACATTTTGCACTTTCTATACGTTCTGAAACATGTCATTTGTTAAAAGTACTTTTTAGAGATCTCGGTGAGTTGCAATGGTGATTTGCAGGCCTTTTACCACACAAATGAATAAAGACAGTCAGTTCATCATTCAAATTAATCCACATGCAATTAAAACTAGTTAATACAGATTTATGTCTGAGTAGGTGACCACCAGATGGGTGTGTGTGCATGTGCGGGTGTGAGCATGCGTGTGTATGTGTGCGTGTGTATGTGTGTGTTTGTTTGTTTCTGTGTATTGGTGCATATCACCCATTCTATTCATTATATTCAGGGTAAAATCCTGTAGAAAGTATAGAAAGAAACTGAAAAAAAAGAAAGCGATTACAGCAGTCATTGATGTAAAGTGATTATTGCACAACCGGTCCAAAAACTGTAAGTGAAAGTGATAAGAGCTAGAGCTAGAGACAGATCCCACTTCATGATAAAAACCTAATAATGATGGAATGCAGTGGACTGTTTGAATGGCTTTAATTGATTTAAACTGAATGATTCTTTAAAAGAAACAAGTTGATCTTTGCAAACTGGCATACATATTATCATTATAACTTGTCACAATAAGTTTTACTACGTTTATTTTTTGTTCTTTTTAACTTAGTTTCATTTATCAGTATTATTTAGCTTAGTAACATTAATCTCTTATTTCAGTTATTTTAATGTTATTTCTATTCATTATTATGATTACTATTATTGGTGTTAATATGGGTTTTGAACAATGATAATTGTTATTTTGTTGAATCGTTTTTTAATTGAAATGTTTATTGCCTTATGAATAGTATATTTTATCATCTTTGTCTGATTTATAAAAGTAACAGGTCAAGAATCTGAGACTTTAAAACATTCGCCAAATTCACTCCTCAATTTTGACACAAAAGCTAACCATTTTTTTCCATCCATACATTTTTTAAATGTTTCTTCTGTTTCGTAGGAAGGCAGTGATCTCCCATATTTGAAAAATATTTCTGTGCATACATAGCCCACCTACTCAACCAAAAATGGAGCTTAGTGAGTTTGAATCTGATGTAGAGCATAACTGTTCATTTGGATCTGGTGACGCACTGTTTGTGAAAAGATGAATATAAATATCTGTACTCAACATTTTGATAGCAGTCATAAAAATGGCACTATTGTTTGTCTGTTACAGTGGAAAAATCATGAGCTTCTCATGAACATCTCAAGTGTTGTGATATAATTTTGTTATATCGCTCACCATGGACTTTGATTTAAGAAACCCATTAACAGCCTACTCCCTCTAGCTGTGGCCTCTAGCTGTATTGTTGAGTTTGTGCGGCAGTGAATAACAAAGGACTTCCAGCCTCTGTCATGACATCTGCAAAGTGAATCTTGCAGAGAGTAACAAGGCCACGGCGGCAACTTTCTTTCCAAATAGATTTCAGTCTTCCAAGGCCTCTGTTGAGTCCCATGCAGAGGCGAGTGACGGCAATGACACGCCTGTAATTCCGAGTGCCAAATCTCTGACAGCTTCATCACAACCCCTTGTAGAAAAATCAGCAACAAAACAGAGACAAACCCACCCGCACCAATGGAGCGGCTGCCTCCTGACACCTTTAGAGGAACTCCTTTCCATGTGAATGGGGAATGCTGCCTGATATGAAGGGAACGACAGCATCTGTGGCTGCCTGCCATCCCAGATTGTTATACACAAAGCCACTGGGCGAGGAGCAGGGAAGCAAACACTGTCAGACACCAGGGGCTGGGAGTGGAGGGACCTTTTTTGTACAAACGTGAATGAGTTTTACGGTATGACTTCTGACTGAAATATGACTTTTGCTGGCTGTAATCTTGGGCTACACTCATGGAAAACAGAAGACAGTGTCAGACAGAAGGACTGATTCTAGGACTTTTGTATTTAGACAGATGAAGCTCGGCACTATTTCTAATTAGGATGGAGGTGAGTGCGAGTTAAATCTGTCCTGATTTCATTAGAGATCATCATGGCTTCACCCTAGATGGGAGCATCAACAGAGCACAATAAAAACGGTGTCACAGGCAGTGGGATTTGACAGAGTCAAGATGGTCACTGAAGGTCAGAACAGGGATAAGAAATCTTATTACTTTTCTACAAGTACCCAGGGCTGCGTGACTGTTTCAAATGCCTTCGGAACCCAAATGCTTCCTGACAACTCTGTAACAACTCATTAAAGCTTTACTTGGGCCTGAAATTTTGAACTGCTCCTGAATATAGATTAAAAACATTCTGTATCCAAATCCAAAGACAGCCCAACTAAATTCAGTCCTGACCTGACTGTACCCTGCCAAAACTCTGTCCTGAGCTTTTGACACACTTCTGTTCTCCCATGATTGTACACTGACAATCTTTGGTGATAGCTAAGTTCTGTATGAATCTGACTAGCCCAAAACATTTTGACTGAATCTGAAAAAATTCTATATAAATCTGACTGTAGCCCTACATTTTTCTGTCCCAACTTGACTGTAGCACATAAAGCATCTGTCCAACACAAGGGTACCTCAAAAACTTCTACATAGGTGTAGTCCAAACTCCACCAGCTTAAGGCTGATAACAAATCTGTACCTTCAGTCAGCATCATGTGCAAATACAAACCAGCTCAAGATCAAGATCCATAGGTCAACAGCAGATTTGGTCAGAATGGCATAAGAAGATGTTGTTTGCCAGCTGATGCTACTCTATATCTAAATCAAGTCCAACCAGACTCAATGCAGTGTCAGCTGAGTATGTCGAGTATTTTAACATAAAAGGGAAAGCTTTGTTGTACACCATTTCTGGGAGGAGGACAGGTGCTCACCGTCAGATCCAGAAGCTCGTTCAGAAGGCCGTTGCGTTTGCTCTGTAGGTAGGCGTTGGAGCTGCCCTTCTTGGCTATTCTTATCCGGGCCAGGCGGGCTTTCTGTGTGGGCAGAAAGGTCCGATGTCAGGCAGCCAGTGGGAAGAATAATGAATTATCTACTGGGTTCTAAGCCGCTGTCTCATCCATCCATCACATGGCAGACAAACATTTGGCTCAAGTGAAATCCTAGGACTGCTGGTGCTTTGGCATGTCTGGTGTTTTTCAATTACAGCCTTTCTGTAAATACACTGGACATCGGAAAGGGCCACAAGTGTGTATAGCTAGTAGTGAGACTTATGACTTGAAATTTCAGCTGTAGTCACATATAATATTCTAGTCATTTGTTGCATATGTAGACGTGTCACTGATGTGGAAACCACTGGGTCATATTTAGAGTGGGTAAAGTAAGTAGGCTCTAAGAGAACTCCAGGAGATGAATAGTTCTTGTGGCAAAAATGGCTTTGTTCGCAAAATGAATTTGGATGGATTACAATGGATTATTGCATCACGGAAGCTTCATTTATCAACTCTATGCCTAACCCTTATCCACTGACCTTTTAATAAATTACTAGAGATAAGTAACACTGTTGGTTTTTATTTGTATTCAAATGTTCCCCTTAGATGATGGGCCACCATAAAAGAAATCTGTGGTACTCCACATATTAAAATATGCTGTCTATGAGCTACAGATGGTCTGGTACTCATTGTTATTGCGCTCTGATGCAGTACAAAAAGGCTGAATTTGACTGTTCGTTTTTCTTTTTGCAGTCTCGTTGATATGGGGCGCTATGCCCTCAAGGTTCCATTACAAAAACAGTATCGGGATTGGAGCGTCTGGGGGCTGAAATGAAAAGAGAACGATCTGAGATGGAGGAAATGGATGAGAAAATGGGAGAAGATCTCGTGAAGTGCCAGAGATAAGTCTTAAGTGCCTTTCGCTCATTCAAGGTGAGAGTCACGTCTTAAAGTCTGTCACACACTCGCTGGCAGCTGCGCACACACGGACTCCCCCGAGACGTGAGAAGCTTCGCCCCCGAAGGACGTCTCTCTTTAGGGAAGGCATTTAGTGTGGGAAAACGGTTTGTTTCACAAAGATATTGAGCAATGCCAACACTCTGGGAGAACAAATATACAGAGGAGGCGTTTGCTATTTCCTCAGTTTGATCTGAATTAATGAAAAGAACAGGAATCTTTTGCCAAAATTGTCAACAAACATTAAGAGCCTAGTCTGTATTATTCTATTGGATTATTCTGTTAATAAATGATTAAAATTGTAATTCAAAACATATTTAACAGTAATGTCAGTAAATGCTTAAAATTTGCATACATCATCCATAATACGTGAGAAACCCACCTTAACCATAATTACGTATGACACAGGATTGGCTGTAGGGTGGTGGTATTCAGTTAAGTGTCCACATTTACGCTATTATGAATATGACTCTATCCATATATTGACATTAGAC
>JBBIGA010000132.1:12312560-12329662 GCA_037576975.1 Alestes dentex | reverse complement strand
TAGGGTGGTGGTATTCAGTTAAGTGTCCACATTTACGCTATTATGAATATGACTCTATCCATATATTGACATTAGACCTGACCACTGGCCAACAGCAATACATATTATTGATTCACCCAAACTCAAAAGACTAAATGAATGACAAACTTGCGATATAAGCATGATTCATTTGTTTGTATATCTCTATATTATTAATACAAACAATCTTTCAAGGACTGTTGATGTGGTATCCAAACATCCAAAGTTGGTTACAATATTTTAATTAAAACCATTTGGAAGGGTTCTCATTGATAATAACACTAATATTGTACAAGGTGTTACTTTTGGTAAAAAAGATCTCAGTCATTTGGCATGTGAGAGATATCTTGTTTATTTTTCATATGATTGCTAAGTTAGGGTGCTTGTCCACATTGCTGGCCTCTGCAACTGGCCCTTGAAATACCTCTGTGTCTCGGTGCTCACAGTTTGTTTGCTGTTTGACGCACCCTGCCCTCACCATGTCTCTCTGGCGGCTGCACTTGACTTTGCTCCGCCATTACTGGCATGACCCTTGGTCTATTTAGAAGGACCGCTGAGCTCCGCTCGCGGAGAGAGCACCCACAATCAGCCTCCTCATTGGTCCAGTAAATTGGCCCTGTGATTTGTGCAGTGATAAAAAAAAAAAAGTCAGTCTCTGCGTAAGAGCACTCCGCCAGTGAATTAAAGCAACAGCCAAAGTCTACTTCAGGAGAAAAGAAACCCCGAAAGATGGCCGAGTGAGTGGTCAGGCAGATGTGACCCTGACTGCAAGTGTTTGGTGGCAAGAAATAGACAGAGTAAGGTTAACTGGTAGGAAATGAGGCAGCTTCACGGAAGATCGCGTCTGTCTGTCGGTCTGTCATGGTATGGAGAATCTGGGATGATATTGCTAGGATTTGATTGGGTATGAGGCCAGGGGGATATGACAGCAGTCCCAGATGGCCTGCTAATTGTAACAGGCGTCTGAAGGGGCCCGCCATTAGAGTGAAATGAAGAAAGATGGTGGAGGCAATTGTGTGCAGGAGCTGCGCATTGTAGAACATCCAGTTTGGAAAAGACATGTAAAATAAGAAGTTTTTGCACATGGAAAAAAAACATAATTACATGCAATTTTGTGTAATGGGTAGAGTGTAATTCTTGCGTAGTTCTTCAATTTGCGCAGGATAATAATTTGAGAGGGAAACGTCCCTTCTCATTCCTAAAAGCTCCAAAGGCTTTTTGCCCACATTCTACATTTGTTCTTCTTTTTACATGAGTCTAAATGATTCTTAGCATTTTAACAGACTGATGTGGGTGAACAAGTTCTGGGCTGATATTTTTTTTATTTTATTTCTATTTTATTTTACAAACTATATTGATCCTGGAGGAAATTACATTTTAACCCATTCACCTGAGTGAAGCAGAGGGCTGCTGACAGTAGGAGCAGTGTGTGCGGTAGGTACCTTGTTCAAGGGTACCTCAGTGGTGCCATTGGCAGCGCTGGGATTAGAACCCACAACCTTCCGACTGCAGGGTCGACTCCATAACCACCAGACCACCAGCTGCCCATATCTGACCTCTTTGAATAAGTGGGCCAGACTGAAAGTGGGCTACGACAGTCGACGTTTTGAGTTTACGATGCTCACTCCCATAATTACTTTGATTGCACATGGCGGAAGAATACACAGTATACGTAGAATACGCAGAATAGGCAGTAATGTGGTGTATGAGTGAGGGAGTTGTCGTTTCCCAGTACGCTTACCTACGCCCTTTTGGATTGTTAAAAGCGCAAGTGATTTTACACTCATTTTTTTCTGTTACTACAGTACAGCGTACACTTATGTCCTTTTTTTCTGTGACTTAGTTGTATTGTTATGCTCTAGATTATGATTTTACAACTGTGTTAGGATCGGTGTGTTTAGGCTATGGTGTGTTTCGACTAACACCAAAATTCGAGTTACATCACTGTTGATGGGATGGATCTGTGTTGTAACTCGAGGACCCCTTGTACGACTAAAACTTCCAGGTCTGTTTGAAAAAATAACATGAGTCACTTCTTTTGGATGTCTGGATACTTTAGAAGGCTGCCATAATACATTTGCTTCCTGAGAACCAAGAACACCACAACACTGAACTGTTACCCCCTTGGCTTCCACTCCAATAACTCTGCTACAGACTGTATGGAGTAACAGAACTAGTACGCCAACAGGAGTTGGTGGGCCTAAACTGTAGTTGGGATGACGTCACAACCATGCCGAATTCCAAATGTGCTGATTTTGCAGCTTAGTTTCTATATATAACCTCCATGGACTCAGGAGAGAATGATATGATCTGAAACAATGTTTTTTAGACATTATATAAAAATATATTATTAAAAAAATGCTAATTTATTTACCCCATCTACTGTATCACATAAAGGTATCAGTGTGCCATTATCATCTACGATAGTTAGTCAGTATATGATGTGCATGAGTTCTGAGACATTCCACCCCTGAAGCTTTTCTCAGGGTTGGGCACTGGTGCATGTGTCCTTTGAGCACTGGCAGGTGTGAAGGGTACGCTGAATGACTTCCCCTTCCAATTCACCAACAAGGGCTTGTTCAGGGGAGCTATTTGTGGCAAGAGAGCACTATTAAGGGCAAGCAGCTCCCAAAGCTGCCTCTGTCTCCCAAACCACTCTCTGTCTCACTAACACTCACAGATTCTCTCTTTCTCTTTAGCTTTTTCTCTGTGCACCTCTCTCTCTCTCTCTCTCTCTCATCATTTTCTTTCTCTCTTTGCCTCTCTCTGTCACTTTCCCCTTCTCTCGTTCTCTCTATGCACAAGCTTTGTGCTTCCAAACTGCTTTCATGTGCCAGCTCAGAAAGGTCAGCTGCACTGTGGCTGGGCTCGAGAGCATTTGTTGTTATTTAAGCAAAAAGTGAGCAGGTTGAGCGTCTACTGGGGGTGCGCTCTCAATAGGGAGAATGGGGCTGTATAATTCTAAGGAATAAATGGGAACAGAAACACCCGTACTGGGTATCATACATCCTATCTCAACACTATATGCACTCCAGGGACCGGCTCGCAGCGGGGTTTTATTTGACTATTTTAGCTGAACTTCTCTGTGATATAATTATATTGTGCAGGAAGCATAGCAAAACGTTCAATAAACAAACAATCCGACTTAGAACTGATGCAAATAGCTGCACTTTTTTCCTCAGGGCTCGAGGTCCTATGCTATTTAAAGCACGTTCATTTGTGGAATAAAGTAAACGTGGGTTTCTTACCTTACATCACTTGAGAAAACAGGAAACGTTTGAAATCATTCGTTCGAGATTGCTCAGGTATTATACTAATTATACAGATCAGTGGATTTTAGGTTCTTGTGTTATTATTTAGGGACGAGGTGCTTGCTACTAGCTGCATCAAATCTAATATTGTTCCATGAAAATGCAAAGATATATTACAGAATCTGTTGTAAAACTGTTTCTGTTAAACAAATGGAATATTAACCCAAACGTTGTGGACATCAAAAGAAAAGTTGTATTCAAACGAGGAAAAAAACTTAATCCTAAATGTAAACAGGTGAAGAACTGACAGACTAGTGTTGAAAGTGCAATGTCATTTATAACAAAAAAGCTGAGAAATATACATTTAATGGAAGTTTAATGGAAGAACCAAAACTAAAAAGTTGAAGTTCATGCAGGCTTTCAAATCGATGGATTAGCAAAGGAGAAAGCAATCTGTCAACCATTTACACACCTGTAAGATCTCCTGATGAACAAAGGCCTCATTCATCTAAATGACAAAAACCTCACCTGCTGACCGCCACTGTCCTATCTGCCCTTCATCAAAAGAGGCCATCGTTCATCAAATCTGCGCCACCACCATTAAGCAAATGATCCCTTGCATGAGTGGTCATTTGGTGGTGCATTTCGCTGGCCGGTCCAAGGGCATGCACCCGGCCATGGTCCATTGTGCCAGTTCCCGTTTTGCAGCACATGCCAGGTGTTAGTCGCTCGTCTGAGGCCAGTGGGGGGCAAAGGTACACCATTCTCTCTCTCTCTCTCTCTCTCTCTCTCTCTCTCTCTCTCTCTCTCTCTCTTTCTCTCTCTCTCTCTCTTACACCCAAACACACACATGCAAACCCAGCACAGCCACACACTGGCCAGCCTTTGTCACCCCGTTAGTGCAGCAAAGCTGAGCGACTAGCTAAAGGTGTTCACCTGTACCTTCTGAGCACGGCGCTTGTCTGCTCTCTGGTTCTGGTGATAGATTCGGCTAAAGTTGGACACGATGACAGGCACAGGCAAGGCTATTACCAGCACCCCGCTCAGGGAGCAGATGGAGCCGAAAATCTTCCCCGCAATCGTCTTAGGCACCATGTCTCCATAACTGGAGGAAAGAGTGGAAAAAGAAGAATGGAGGTAGAATAGCAGAGAGGGAGGAGGAAGACAACACAGATGGAGGACACAGACAGGTGGCAGAGGACACAAGGAGAGAAAGACAAAGACAAAGAAGACATTAGCTGCAATTAACACCCCTACAGGTTACAAATGTTACCTATGATTTCAAAAGACTGCCTTTTGGCGTACACAGTGCACCATCAAGTCGGAAGACGCTTTAGACCTTTGTATGAAGAGCCGGAGACACAGTTCCTTTTGTTTTCTTTTCCCTGCCAGGACCAGTTACCACTACAGTTCCACACTTGTTATTGTAATTCAATTACACATGAACAAGAAGCTGCGAAAAGCTACAGCACAGGTGGGTAGAGAGGCAGGGAGATAGGGTGCTATCTGCATGGCCCAGGCCCAGATGAACAAAGCCTGCCAGCCATCTCCCTTGCCAGCCTCTTACTGGGGACATCTGTGGAAGTGCATAAGCTCCCAGGAACCAACAGCTTTATCGGAGTTGTCAGGTACAAACCAGTGTGCAGGGGTGCCAGTGGGGCCAACTTGTTGAAATAGCTGCTGAAATAGGCTTGGGGGCGCGGAGTGAATACTGAATCAAGCTGAAAGTTACAATGAGTGGCTGCGTGAAAATAATGACAGTCTAGACATAAGTACGATTCTGAGGAAATGACAAAGTGGATCACCAAAAAGAATTTCTGGGAGAAGGCCTTCAAAGACTGCTGTATGACGTATCACACCACAGTTCATGCTTCATAATTGCAGGAAAGAACTTGCATATTCTTAGTTTTACCCTGATTGAACTGAAATCAAAGTACAGCTTGAAGCTTAGACTGGAGCTGTGAGAATACACTTGACACAGCCATGTGAGAATAAAGAGAATAAAATCTTCTATGGTTAAAAACATTGCATTTAATGGAATATGTTTTCTGAATAGGCCATTTAGATGTAATTTTCTTGAAGACTATTTAAGATAATGTTAGTCAAAAGGGTACCGATATATATTTAGACGAACCAACTCAAATGAAAGCTTAAAAACTATTAAAATCAGTGTCAGGGGTGTGTATTGGTAGTTTCTTATATTGTTCATTAGAAATTCACTGAAATTGCTCTCACTCATTATAATTCTTTCAACCATTGTTGAAAGATAGATCTTGTCGGTGCTTTGAGATTTGTGATATTGTATTATGGTTTTCAAGCTCCACACAAAGCACTGATCTTCTTTACCCTTCTGTAACTGGTGATAAGTGCCAGTGCTCATCCAGCTGTGCGATTTGCTCAACCCTCGTCAGATTTTAATTAGCCTGAAGACAACGATGACGTTGGTCACCAACGCGAGCTCACATGAACACTTTCAGAGGTATGACATATTTCAGTGGTAAATGAATCATCAACAAACTCTGTCTGCTGTTTGATTCTGCTGTGCTATCTTCACGCTCGCTGCACTAAAGTAATGGTATCCCATTACTCTGCCATGAGTTGTCTGAATTTCAAAATGTCCCTGATTATTTGCAAGAGAGGACGCGTAGACGTGACATGATTAATTATAGATTTGCCTCAGTGAGTTCATTCCTATGGAACAAAGGCACAAATAAAAATACAAACAGCTCCATTCGAAGCGAATGATGGGTGCAAGGGTGACCCCAGAGCGAGTTAGTGGTGCAGCGATAAGCATGGGGACTCCATCAATTCCAGTTGCTGTTCTTCCCCTTTAGAAGCTTGAATAAGTTCTCCTAAAAATGAAGTTGAAATCAATGCAGAGCGAGCCAGTGTGATAGATACCTGACTTAAATGAGATCCTTGCTCTTTTTTCTCTGTGACGAGTCATTCTTTGAGCTACATTTTTATTTTAGTTAAAAAAAAAAAAAAAAAAACCCTAAAAAAAATGTGCTCACAACTTAATCAGGATTCAACATTGCACTGTGGAGAACTTATATTCAGAAGTCTCCTTTCAGCCTGTGCCATCCCTTGCTCCCTCCAGTTACTCTTCATTGATTTTCTGGGCTGCATGCAGGATGGGACTCTTAGGCTGGCCATATGCTGCTGGCTGCAGGGCCCAAGGGAGCCCTGAGAGAAGTGGGCTCTCAGCCTTCCTATTTGTCTCCCGTGTTTTCACCTGCATTGATATTCCTTGAATAATGGCCCCACATGAACATGTGGCCAATTTTAAGTTCATTTAGCATGCTTTAGCTGTCAGGCAGTGCCTGCGAGCTCAGCCCTCCCTGCACAAGTCGCCCATTAGGTGTCTGCTCTCTTTCTGCTGTTGTTACACTTGTGGAGGCCAAAGAAGAGTTGAGCATTCACTTTTTTTCATCTGAAAGTTAAAAACTCATCTTCAGTGGTCACAATGGCTCAATCAAAAGAGAGGTCTCTTTTGACTGAGCCATTGTGACCACTGAAGATGAGTTTTTAACTTTCAAATGATTCACACACACACACACACACACACACACACAGACACACATACACACACACAAACACACAGGGATCAGTGCTAAACCACAATCAAGACACCAGGTGCAAAGTGACTTTAAAAAACAGGATTTTTTTAAGCAACCCAATTTACAGATCATTTCTAGAGGAGAGTAAAGCTGTTCCATTATTATCTAAAAAGAGATTACCTTTAAAGAAAGGGCACACAAGCTAGGGCCGCCACTGACTGAGGGGTGACTTGGGAAATAAAGCCATTTGTGTTTCCAGTGGAGATATATTCAGACACAAGGTGTTGGGTCAGCGGCCCTTTGAAAAAGACAGAGCTGTCGTTTCCATCCAATTTAAATAATAACTGTCACTTTGGGAGTGAAAAATGTTTTGAAATAGGATTGAGACAGTCTAAAAATGCAGCCCTATGAGCTGACTTAATGGGCTTTTTTTGTAACATAAAAGGGCATACGGGCATTAGAACGTTGAGCACACTCGAGATTGCATCTGGACTTATTCCTAGTGAGAAAGAAGATGACAGGGAAGGCATCTGGACTCACTTCTTGTGAGAGGGAAGATAACAGGGTCTTTCTCATTAGAATAAAATGACAGACTAAACTGCATTCCATTCAAAGGAGAAGCCTCAAGCTGCTTTAGCAAGGTTTAGTGAGGCTGGAAGTCCATGTGATTGAATCGACTGGAAATCAAGGCTGCTCTGCATGCACCACTCCTCTGGCATAATGGAGCAGCTGAGCGCTAGCCCACAACGAAGCAGCCAGACGACTTTGCCATGGCTCTCTGGCGAACAGAAAGCATCCCTCAGCCGTTGCTGCCTGTCACAGCATTAATGATGTCATCCCTTTGGCTCCTGTGCACCTGACATATGGGCCTTTGCCAAGGAGAGGCGGAGTTGCGAAAAATATCACTCTGTGAATTGGACTCTCCATTCTGCCTGCGGTTTGCAATAATACTATTTTAAAAACTTCCTGACAGTTATGGATCTGGGGTAGTAGCCCCTTATTCGGTTTCAAAATAGGCCATGGGGTAGAATAAGTGAGCAAGCAGTGGGATGATCGTTGGTACTGGCTTGACCTTAAATGCCAAATAAAAAAAAAACGTTTTTACATAGGAGGACTTTTTTTTTTTGTGACCAAAACTGTTGCATCGCATTCAAGCTTCTCCACATTATTATGATCTGCATTAATCATTACCCTAAACACTGATTAGATTAGATCAGGATTCGATTAAGAATTGATTAAATGATAGCAGGAAGTACAACTCAGTTCGACATGCACTGATTTACTTTCACATTTTTCATTATTTTAAGCAGATGGCACAGTCCACACCAGTACTATAGGATCAGTAAATTACATCTCCTCCCTTCAAACTGCTACACAAACAGAGGATCATTAGTCAGTCTGCTTCCTTCTAGACTTTGAATGTTGTGTACTTTGGACGGAAAAGGTTCAAAAACATTCTCATGCAGTTTTACACTATTTCTGAAAGGGCTTTATGGGCTTGTGACACACTGTTTAATATTTGTACGCTTAGAAAGCAATCTCATGTCAGTCAACCACACATTCCTGCTGGTAATGGGCCTCCTCAACCCATTATTACTGTAGGCTATCATGGTTCCTCCATTGTATTAGGTACCTCTGTTAAGAGATGATGGAGGATGAGAAACAACAGAAAATCAATTTCAAGGAAATGTATTCCCTCTGCTTTATCTCCCCCAATGCTGCAGTTGCCTGGGTCTTCATTAGAAAAACCACCGCAATTGCTTTCGAAACACGGGTGAAATCCTCTCGAGTGGGTTCATTTTGATAGCATCCTGATGAATTGGAGCGGACTGGCCATGGTGACGTTCAGAGAGTGTTGGAAAACAAAAACAAGTTTGGCTTGACGCCTTAATGACAATTCACATTTGCAGCATTTAATGACCTACTACGGCCCTTCCATCAAGACTTAATCTAAAAACAATGTACTGTATAACCTGAGCCAGAGTCATGCGTAATTTCTTGGGGTGTCTTCAGAACATCTAATCATTGCTTGAACGTGGACCCGACTAGCTGTTTGACATCAGCAGTAATGACTCATGACTCTCAGCAGATTTGCAATCATTTCCGGGGAGACATCCACCGTCTCCACGAATTGATACAAACACTCGAACATGTTCCAGAAGTTAGGGGGCTATTTGAACTTCCCAGAAGCTCCACGGGCTGCTGAGAGGGAAAGCTAATGAGAGAGGTGAAATCAAAGTGGAGCTATTCATGGTGAGATGGAATCAAGGGAGCTGGCTAATTTCTGCCTGCAGCCTCAGGGGGTGAGGCAGATTTCAACTTCCTAGGTATGAAAAGAAGAGAGATGAGATATGAAAAAGAAGGCACCTGTAGACCAGGGCCAGACGTTGAGAAGCAGCATTGTGCGTTTCTTTGAAATCCTATAGTACATGCTAAGTAACATGCTTCAGTGTTTTATTGCTCAGTGTCAATAATAATTAAAGGAGGGTGCTGGACCTTACATGAATCACCGTCAATACCTTTTTTAGAGAATGGTCACTCAAGGGTCTATTATCTTAATGACATTTGCCTAAATGTCCATTGACTTATAAGTATACAAATAAAATGGTAAGAAACTACCATACATTACACGATGTTATATATTATTTCTCCTCCATCTCTCAATGTATTCCTTTCTGTGATGACTTTTTTTGGCAATAACAACTACAAATCAGTTTTATCCATGAAGTCACATTCATTGAGCACCGTCCCTCTGTCAGCTCTGAATGATTTTTTTTGTTTGTTTTTACAACAGACAGTAACCCCCTCAATCATTCACTGATGGCCTACTTTAAATTTACTGTTAGTTATTATTGGGGATCATTTTAGTCAAATACAAAATTCCAATTCAAAAGGCATTATTTGAAAAATATTCCAAAAATGGATCACCAACAGGGTGTAATCTCAGAGAAGTTAAATAATCTTCTGTAACAATGGCTAGTTAGCCAATACCAACTATGATACATTTCCTAAATGATATTGAAGGTTCTCATTAGATCCACAGGATCTCAGTCTCAGGGACTTCTCCGGATTGCTTGCTATGTGTTATAACTGGTGCATGGCGTTGCACTTTTTGTTCAGTGTGTATGGACAGTTAGGCGGTGGTCTTTCTGCGCTTCTTCTTTGGACTAAACGGGATGAATCGGGGCCAAAACCTGACCTCTGATGAAGTCTACATCTCAGATACCTCTTGATTTTTAAATATGAAAATGAGTGCTGTTAGGAATAATCTCATCAGTAATTAAAAATGTAATATTTGCTATTGAATACATCTCTAATTCTTGCCTTAATATTGGGCACAATTCAAGCAAACCTTATATCCTAGGTTCAACCATTACATATCTGATAGACATCCACTGTTTCAAATACAATATAATGAAATGCTTTCACAGACTCTGCTTTTAGATAGGCAGATCAAATTCTCACACCTTGTTTCTTAGTCTTTCAAGGTACTGCAATGCATACACCATGATGGGATTAAAAGACAATTCATTTCACAGCATAAAATCCTTTAATCTGTATAGACTCCACCGCTATGAGATATTGCTTGGCTTAGCCTGGTCTATAATCTCTGAGCCTGACAAGGGCTTAAGATATACAGTGGCAGAGATGTTGCCTTCATTTTTGCCCACCTGTTTTTTTACGAACTAACGAGGAGGCTGACGCAACAATGGAGATATCAAACCCAAGAAGCACTGTTGAAAAGTGAACATTTAAATTAAGAAAGCTTGCAGCCTATAGAGTCCTCTCTGTGTGTCCCCATCCACCTGCTCTTATTTCAAGGTGTATTATCTGGCCTTCCCCTTGGCTTTAACACTGCACCAATTCCAGCAGGGGGATAAATTGCGTGCACTAAAAATTACAGCCATTGAAAGCACCGTCAATGAGGCAGGCCTGCATAGCCCCAGGCATGACGCAACCTGTTCAAATCACCTGTTTGGATGGTCAAAGCCTTTCAGTTTCTAATAAGGGAAAGCACACAGTGTATACTGTGCAAACAAAGCGAAGGACACAGAGAAGGACCGTGTCATTGTCACCATGCGAGCTAATGAGGAACCAAGGTCTGGCAGGATTATGAGCTATATTACTGCCTCATCTTTATAAATGCTAGGCCTTTTCACAAAGCATGCAGGCCATTCATTATATCCCACCATTCTTTGATCATCTGTACACATCAAGAAAGTATAAGACAGATGACCTTACAAAGTGTTCTCTCTGAATAGGCCTCTGTAGACCTCAGTAAACCAAAGAGTCTAGAATCTGGAACGCAAGCATGAATGCATTCAAATTGCATTCAAAATAGAAGGCCATATTTTAACATGCAGCCAGTGAACCCAGTATTCAAATGTATTTGTAATTCTTCTCATTCCCCGAGCTTATTTGCACAAACCTCACTTCGATTATTGCTCGTTTTCTGTTGCCGTTTACACAACTGCCTTTCAAAGCTTTGACCGAATTCAGCTGACAAGCATGCTGAGACTGTGTGTACCTCGGCTATTTCAGAAGCACAATCACTCGGAGTAATGAACCATAGTGCTCCGAAAGTGCAATGAAAATAGCCATTTCTTTTCTTTGTATTGCAACATGCCGATGTTTGGGAAATGATGGAATAGCAATAGATGGTGAGGATGTTGCAAGCCACATACTTAACATACTGTCTCCCCACTCTGTTTGTCATTAATATTAATGCCTGGGGTTGAGCCGAGCAAAACCGGGTACATGGTGGCAGAAACAGAAAATCTGCATGACAATATCCACTATTGACGACATAATCAATGAAGACACTTCTCATTCATAGACAGATGCGGCCCATAAATTGTCAATGAAGCATCCTAAGTAAGACTTTTGCTGCCCCAAGGTATGAAACTGAGTTATTACAGATTTTGCCAAAAGTGATTTTTCTGCAGCCTTGCCACAGAACTCTTTTTGGCATGCTCAAGAGAGTCCCATTCTTTTGGCAGTGTTTTTCTAAGGAGATTTTATAAGCCGTATATCATACATTGCGCAGCTTAAAAATACACCTGAATGACCAGATGTCTGAAAACCTCTGGACAAATAGTGTCTGCGAAAATGCCCCACTTATTTGTCTGTCTAGCCCGAAAAGTTTGACCTGATACACCACCAATTTAGACACTATTCCTCATAAAACATGTAGGAATACATAAAGGAAATATGCCCGTTTCATCCTGAGCAAGTTAAGGCAACAGTTACTGCACAACACTTAAATCATGCTAAGGAAAAAGTCAATAACGTGCTCCGAGAGACCAATTTAAAACAAGACTTGCGGTAATTGTTGCAGTGAAAGAACTTTTGGTACATCCATCTCCTCCTTCTCGTTAGTGGACCTCATGGTGCTGTTATCCATTGCTAAAACTTTCATTGTGGACCAATCAATAGTATCTGATTTTGTAAGACACTTGATAAAACAGTGAAGATGAAGTAATTAGGAACCTCAGAGATATATGTTAAAAGAGCTGGGAACGAAACTGACAGGAACTCTGCTCGACAGGGCGATGCACGTTGTCTTTCATTAGACTATGCTTCTCAACAGCCATGTCAATCGAACAAAGCAAATAGGAAAAGGAATCACTGCTTTGACATTACATAGATGGTCTAAGCCATACACGCATACAGTGCAAACCTTGAACTGGTACTTGATCTCATTCACAAAAATGATTCTTTAAAAAACATTGTTAGAACATTTCTTCATGAAACTAAAAGGTATTCTTCAGTGGCATTGTTCTTTGTTACCTCCGTTTTGTTCCAGTTTAATTCCACCAGCTAGTGCTACCAGTGATGGGAAGTGAAGGCAAGCACATACACAATATGAACAAAAGTATTGGGACACGCCTGTGTTTCGGGGTTTTAGCTTGGCCCCTTACTTCCGGTGAAGGGCAATCTTAATGCTTCAGCAGACCAAGACATTTTAGACAACGCCATGCTTCCAACTTTTGTGGACACAGTTTGGGGAAGAACCTTTTCATGACTGAGCCCCATAAAGACATGGTTGGATGAGTTCGGTGTGGAAGAACTTGACTGACCCACACAGAGCTCTGACTTCAACCCCATCCAACACCTTTGGGATGAACTGGAACACAGATTGTGATCCAGACCTTCTCATCCAACATCAGTGCCTGACCCCATAAATGCTCTACAGAATGAATGGGCACAAATTCTCACAGAAACTCCAAAATCTTGTGGATAGCCTTCCAAGAAGAGTGGAAGCTATTATAGCTGCAAACGGGGGACCAACTCTATATTAATGTCTACGTATTTGTATGCAATGTCCTGTAATGGTTGGTGTAATGGTCATATAGTATACTTCCTCCAAGACACATGTAGCACCATCATATCTTTGTGAAATACACCTAACGTAACATCGTTGGACATGCATAACAAACTTGGAGGAGGACACTATCAATTCTGTTAAGACAGCTAACATGAATGATTAGGGAACTGAGGGGAAGGTAATCTACGCTTCCTTGGAAACCCAGCCCCAGATGGTGGTGGCATCATTGGGCATCAGCCTTGAGATCTCCTAAAGAGAAGTCAGATGATTACATGACTGTGACACTCTGTGGCAGTCATACATTGCTAGTTTTAGTGTAGGTTTTGACTGACCGTTGATTATTATTAATGGAAGTTCTATGAAATGGATTCCGCCATATGCATAGCATTCCTCCAGAATCTGCTGTCCTCTGTTTCAGTTTCATCTTTTGTGAACTCCAAAGAATTGTGGGTGGGTCCAAATAAAAGTTTCTCACCCTCAAAAAATACAGAACTTACAAATTAGTTTTATAGTAAGTACTCAGTAATGTATTGTAGTTATTGAGCAGTAGGCCATATGATTAGTAGCTTTACCATAAAGCAGTACTTCTCTTCCACAGTTTCTTGATCAAGTTGACCAGAGGTCAACAGGATCATGCTGACTGATATCTTGTCTCTGAGATCACTGATCGTTATGTTAGTTAACAGTGCAAGTTTGGAATGTCTGCTCCACCTCAGGCACCCTACTGAGAACTTTCTATGCACAGGTGAGAAGCCCACTGCAAGCTCACCTGGCCCAGCCGGCTGGGTCTCCCCGGACCTGCTCGCTCTATTTTGGTGGAGGATCACCGCTATTTAATTAAGCACCACTCCCTTCAAACAGCTCCAGCAATGGAAGCACAGAAAATGAACAGTTTCCCTGAGTTCCCACCCTGGCTGCTTTAAAAAAGCCTCTAAGTAGGTTACAGACAAAAAAGAAAAAAGAAGTAGGCTACCGGTGAGGCTCAGGAGAGCAGTGGAGTTAGAGCCGGAGCTTCAGTGTCACTGAGAGACTGTTCCCACTTCAGACAAAAATTTGGACGAAGAACTATGCACATTGGGCAAAGTTCTCAAAGAGCAGTCTCTTGACCGAAACAAGAGAAAGATTAAGAGTAAGAGTGAACTGTATGGGTTGAAGAAGAAAACATCAGAAACACTGCTGTGGCTGGCGCTCGGCGGGGCTTCCACGCTTAACTCTGTTTCCTTGCGCGAACTCACAGATGTCTAACGTTTTATCTGTTTCACCCTGGGTGGTTTTTCCTCTCACATAAGTTTCTAATTAGACTCCAAACATTCTACTAAACGATATGAAATCTATGTTTGTGAAAAAAAAAATGTACAAAGCCACAAGCCATTGCACAAACACAACACCATGCTATTTGTATTCTGGCACCGCGTGTTGGGGTGTGCTTGCCGAAAGCACAAGAGTCCTGGCTTTATATTAGATTAAGATGAAAAGTAAAACAAAGCTGTTGGCATTAGTCCCCTATGGCTTTTGTCAGAGCAGAGGACAAATGAGATGAATGTACCAGCTGGCAGAGATAATGAATTCAACTCTTAAAGAAATCCTTTCAGCCTAGGCTAATATTTACCCATCTTCAGACTGCGTGGACTGGTGACATTTTTAATGAGGTTCATTAGGCCCGTGTTATTGCATCTCTCAAAGGTGCAAGTGACAATGAAAGGTTCTAAAGTTCCTGATGAGACCATTGTTTGGGCTCCTCTACAGTTTATTAGCATGTGCCTTGAAGCTATACTGAGCCATTTTATCAGTTCCTGACTGTAGCCTGTCCGATGCTATACAATTTATCAGCTCCCTCTTGCCCATCCATCAATGCAAAGAGACCAGCATAGGGCCACAGGAGCTAACTGTAAACTCGAGTCAGTTACTCATAGCAACCAAACCAACAGGGTAAATAAAGTCCAACAATTAGGAGAATATTTAACTTAGCCTTTTAGGTTATTCTGTCTTCTCTGTACTAACCTGAGCTGCCTTGACGGAGCAATTCATATGGAATTGCATTTTTTGTCAAGGTATACTTGGGTGGGCAGCCCCATACGTAGCACAGTACCAAAAAAAAAGCCCTGAGTGGGAAACACTGTAGAAGTGTGTGTATATCTGTATCAATATCGATCTGAAATGGGCCAAAATCACTGGATCGGATATTGGAAAAGCCTGAACTATCACAAAAATTCTACTGTGTCTCAGATGCCCTACTCACTACACTAGATGGGAATTAACATGCAGGCTCCTGTATCCAAATAGTGCATTATTTGTCTAAAAAAGAGCCATTAGCAATTCAGCTATGAGTGCAAAAATGCCATAATGGACACACTGTATGGGTGTACAAACTCGAATTTTATAACTTACATAGCACACTATAGGGGAGCCATTTCACATTCAAACTGCATCCTGGCAAACGTATTATTAACAGCTCAGTTGTTTGATAGAAGGAAAAATGATGGGATCAGCTTAGTATCGGTAATGGCAGATACAGAATCAGAATCAGAATCAGAAAACTTTATCCTGGAGGAAATTGTTTGAGGTAGCCGTACCAATATTGGTATAAAAAAGTGGTATGCATGTGCAGAAAGCATAGATATAAGACAGGTGTGGCTAATATTCTGGTGTACTATGATTCAGGTTTTTCTGATGGTAAGGGGTTCAAATGAACAAAACAATCCCAACTTGAAAATTTGTGAAATAATTCAATCTGACGTTCCATGCTCACATTCTGGAGATTTTAATCCTAGATGCAGGCAAGCCTAACATCAGCCTAACAAAGCCAATCTGACACAAACCACACTTCAAGAGCGACTCATTCGATTTCTGACATTTAGCTTGGGCAAGTGTGTATTCTTGGCTTCCATTCAAACAAAAGAAGTTCAGACGAGCACTTTTAATTTACTCAAAAGCATGGTGTTCTCTCATTTGTCTTAACTGTCAAGCCATTTTGAAGGCTCTGTTCTTTCAGCAGTTTCAGAGAGACAACGGAGATGTTTTGGGATGAAATAATAAATGAATGTCAAGGTTGCAGCTAAAACATTAAGCTCTGTCTCGCCTTTTGTTGAATGTGATAATATGACAGTACAAGGTTTGATAACTGCAGAATTGCACATCAACATTTTAAGTGCATGTCAAATGCAACTTTCTGATGGAAAGTTTGAGCTCTGCTATGGGCCCACTTGACTGCTGGCAAAAGCAATGCAATCTCAAGGACAGATGTACTTAAGCAATGAGCGACAGTAAAGTCTCTTTTCTGTGCCCATCACAGTAGTGCTGCCAGCCTAAAGCCATAACTTCTTGGCGCAGACTGTTAAGGGAAGATAAAAAAAAAAACCAGAAACTGACATTTCGCAGTGCGAAATAAGCTTACGCATCAATAGCATCTATGCTGCAAATGAGGCTTCAAAAATTCTCACTCTTCTGGAAGACATTAACATACCTGTTAAATGCTAAATGATCAGTTGCGGCATGTAATACATTTTAAAAGAACACAATGTGCATTTACTCACATTCCAAAGAAGTAATTTAGATGTAACCAAATGCACTAAACATTATTATCACCCAGGCATCAAATCAGTCCAACATCTAAAGCAACTTTCCTCAGAAGGACCAAACACACACTATAAGCAGAAAGTGTGGATGCATTGCAAAACTTTTTAGAAATAATCCTAAATATTTTTTCAACAGCTCACGATAATGAATACTAATTTAATATATTAATCTTTACACAGTTTCATTGATTATATATATATATATATATATATATATACATATTTGCAGTGTTAAACGGAAAATTAAATAACGCATTCAGAAGTAGTGTATTTGTGACGGCCACCTCGTCCCCGTCACGCCCATCCCGGTCCTTGTCCCCTGAATATTAGTTTTCCCTCCTGTTCTCCTTTTATTTTCTATCCGTCCCCT
>JBBIGA010000132.1:12276073-12294409 GCA_037576975.1 Alestes dentex | reverse complement strand
ATGAATATAAGGGTGAATCAGCCTAAACTGATTCTGGTGGAGAATATCAAACTTAACCTAAATTAAATTATTCAAAAATTCCTACAGAACTAATGCATTCACCTTATCCAACAAATGGAATTTTGGTCAAATTACCGTATAATTACTTGATTCTTTTCAGACAAGCATTTTTCAAGTACTCCGGTAGGTTTTTATTGTCAATTGCCATCTGCACAGTACAAGAATGAAACAGTATTCCTCTGGGACTGCAAGACTTCAAAACATAAGAGCAAAGAATACAATAGAACAGGAGATGACAGAGTACAGTACAGGTACTGTGCAAAAATGCATGGATGTATGGGGTTAAGGAATAACAATAGAAAATTATTGTGCAGAAAATTGCCAAAAATCGCAGGAAGAGGATAAAAAAGTGTCACAGTATATAAAATAAAGTAAACAGGACAGTGGGAATTAGTTTATGGCGGGGGGTGGCAGTTTGGGTGTGGTTGTTTTAAAAGAAACAGTTCAGTTCAGTTCACGAACGCGTCTGTGTGTGAGAAATACAGTTCTGGTTTAGGAGTCTGATCATCTGGAGGAAGAAACTGTAGCATATGGGCCTTCCTGGTGGTGGAAGGCTCATATGCTTCAGAACTTTTTTCCAGATGGTAAGAGTGGGATGGGGTGAGTGAGGTCAGCCAGAATGCTGGCCACTTTGTGGATGCAGCTTGTGTTGTAGTTGTCCATGAAAATGGTATTTTCGGCTTTCCTCCCAATCCACTGCAGGGGTGCTGTTGCATTCTGAACTGGTGCAGTTCCCAAATCAGGCAGTGATGCAGCTGCACGGGATGCTCTCTATGGCCCCTCTGTAGAATTTGGCGAGGACAGAAAGGGAGCAGTGAGCTCCAAAGAATTCCAAGGAACTCTGGACCATCTCCACAGAGGAACTGCTGATGTTCAGCAAAGAGGGATCACGAAGTGCTGTCCAGAAGCCTCTTTTGTTCTGTCTACATTCAGAGACGGATAGTTTGTTTTTCACCAGTCCATGTGTGTTTGTTTTTCACCAGTCCATGTGTGTTTGTTTTTCACCAGTCCATGTGTGTTTGTTTTTCACCTTTTTGTATGCCACTTCATCATTCCCACCATGGCTGTGTTATCAGTAAGCTTGATGATGTTTTTCATGCTGTGCATTGCCACATAATCGTGGGCAGAGGTGGACAGTAACGAAGTACATTTACTTGAGTACTGTACTTTACTTGAGTAGTCTTTTTTTTGGAAACTTATAACTTTCACTACATTTGAAAGACAAAATCGTACTTTTCACTTCACTACATTTCTATAAAGGTTCTCGTTACTCGTTACTTTCAGTTCTGAAAGTGGGTGTTATTGTCTCACTGTTTTAAAACGTGACTGGTTTATTAGCAGATGACAGCCTATCAGAAATCACCAGTAGTGTTACGTCACGTCTACGCTGTAACACTGCAACGCCAGCATTTCTTAATCACCGTCAATCAGTGGCGGGAGAATCAGAGTTGGGGACTTGAGTCTGAGACTCGGACTCGAGTCACGCTTAAGTCGCACAAACAAAGACTTGTGACTTGTCTTTAGACTTGCCCTCAACAACTTGAGACTTGACTCGGACTTGGGTGTTGTGACTCAGATTTTTGATGGTGATACAAACACCAGCTCATGTATATACATAATTTGGTGTCCAAGTCAGGCTACGACAACATCTTGCAGCACAATGTCAGACCTTTGGCAGCCACTGCTCTTCCAGTGATATCACACAGTCTTAGTAAAAACGGATCACTTTAGACAAGAAAGTAGTTCTTTGATTCATTTTCAGCTGACTGTAAAGGCCTGGATCTCCAGCATGCAGGGATTCTTATGGGTCAGCAGTTTAGAGCTCCTACTGAACATGCCAGCTCTCGGCAGGGGGTGTCTGCTGCATGTCTAGCCACAATCCAGCTTCCAGCTTTGAGGTCTCCCTTCATCTTTTTGTTTATTTGTTTTCAGACATGGCTCTGACCTTCACCCATATCAGACTACTTTTATTAGAGCACCTCTGATGTCTGACCCTTTCAAATGTGGCCTTTTCAGTGCTGAATCAATATTTAGAAATGACCACAAATGCTCATATAAACAAAATCACAAAATGATAGAGTATCTGTTTCTGAAATGCTGTACTCTGGTTTGGATTTCATCACAGCCCAGTCTCTGCCATATGATATAAAAAAATGGAGGAAACGTCAAACAATAGCACAATGTTGTACTCACAAAGCCAGGTTGTGGAGCCATTCATGACGGCCAGTTTTTGCATTCTAACCTGCTTGTGAAAGCTGTATCCATGACTTACACTCATGTTGACTTGTTCCTCCTGTATCCGTGTAATAACTAGAGCTGCACATATCCTGCATGTGCTCAGTTGTCCACTAGATCTTCAATGACATTGAGCTGTGCTGGAAGTCATTGAGCTGCAGTTGTGTGAAGGTCTCCATTTAAAACAGTGTATTCAAATTTTTTGACACATGTAGTCACCAGTGTATTTCCCTGATTTTCCCTCTGTACGATCCCAGTACCTCTGTTTAATCGTCCTTGTAAACTTGCCCTACTTATAACTTAAGTGTGGCCCAGAAAATGGTCAGTTCCCATTTTTGATTCTTGCTTCTTCTACATGCTCTTAGCGAGTTTTTCCTGTCTACTTTGACAGCGACAATTAGGAGGTTGCACTGCCTTCCTAGAAAGCTGCTTTGTGACAATGTGTAGATAATACATAAATAACATTGAACTGAATTAAATTTGTCAAAGCCTCCAAAACACCCTTGCTATGCGGTATTTTCATCAGAATACATTTACTCAGAATTAATCCTCAGTGATTTGGATGCCAGTGATTTGCAAGTCTATACCTGCCCTGTTTTTCCTGTGCAAGGCGGCATGTGTGAGCGCAGTCGAATGCGCTTTGTTTGCACCATTCCTGGCTTCCCCGCCGTGTCCAGCTGCTGCTTGCTAAAAACAGTAATTTTGTATACTGCACTCTGCGGTGGGTGGCCAGAAAATAAACAAATCAAAGTGGCCCGCCAGGATTGATGCCTGAGGTGCGCCTCTCTCGCCGCTTTTGACTGTGTGTAAAAATTAACGAGCTGTGTAATTAATAATGCAAACCTTCAAAACTTCCATTCACCTCTCTTTAAAACATCAGCCCGTGGTACATGTAGTGTGGCATTATTAATGAGCTGCCTTCCAGCTTCCATCTTGTTTTCCCTTCTTGTTTCTCCAGTCACTTGTTTTATTTGACTTCATTCCAATGCGTGCAGAAAGAAACAGAAAAAGGAAGGCAGAAGTATAAAAAAGGAGAGGACAATGTATGAATGGATTGAGATAGGCCTTATATTTTGATAGTACTGACTCATAAGCAGTTATTTTCAATGTCATTCGTTCGAGCTTAGGTAAACCATGTGGACATTTTTTTCCACAGTAAAAGTGTCTAAGATATTCATGTCATAAGTGAATCGGACATAAATTATACCCAGTACGGTTGTGCAGTTGCGAGGCTCCAATTTTTCTACCTTAATTACAGAATTTTCCATCCAAATGTGCATTACTGTGGAAACTTGGACCCATTTCAGCGCTTCCGAAGGTATGAGTACGCACCGGGAGTGAATGAATTATGCAGAAACAAGGCACCAAACGGGAGAGAAAAGGATTTGGCCAGACACACTTGATTGTGCTGCTCATTGTAATACAGCGCGGTGCTGTGTGATACTTAAGGAAAACTCACACGTTTTTTTCATTCTAATTTCATATGGGAAGAAGCTCTTCCAAAGGACCACACAGACGAAGCTTAAAAAGCCTGACAGAACTTCAAGGCAGTGCGACCATCACACGGTGCTTGTTAGACAGTGCTAAGAAAACTGGCAAAGATCCAGAGACTTCCAGCAACGTATGATGAAAGAATCTATTACAGATGAAACCCGAAGCGCGGCAATGCACCTTTCAAAGCTACAAAACCAAAGAGACATGGCATTAGTTACTTTTCAAGGATGCAAATGGTAATGCTCTTCAAAAGACATGGAGACCAAACACGAATGCAGATTCCTCATTCCAAATATGTGATGCATGCGCAAGAACTTTATTCAACAGTGGACGCTGTAACTAAATTGTCAGTGTATTACTGACACAATACAGAGCGTAACAGGGTCGGGTTGGGTACACCTACAATCAGAAACACCTACCATTACAGTCATATGCAAAAATGTTGGGCAACTCTGGTCAAGTAACTATATAAATGTTACTGAAACTTTTTTATGGTGTTGTGGACAAAAAAAAAATCACAATGGATATAAATCACAAAAAATAATATTGTTTTTCACATACTGTAGGTTGTTTATAAGCCATATGCCAGGCCAGCAGAATTTGTTTTCAGGGCAGTGGGTTAAAGTCTGCAGCACAGGACATACATGGGCATCCACATATAACGAACAATACACCATCCAACATTACAGCGAAACAATAACATTACAGATACATTACACACAACCACACACATTCAGTGATTGTTATACATGCTGGGAGTGTGTAAGGAGAGGACTAGAGGGATGAAGGAGGAGACTAGAGGGAGAGAGAAATAGCTGCATTTTCCCCGAAAATCCTATTTCTGACTTGAAAGCTATGAAAATTATAAATTGGATTACATTCACAAAGTAGCTTGTTCTTTAGGACCGTGGGGTCCGAACAGAGACAAGGACACCATAATCCTGTTAAAAAGACATGTTCATCGTATACTGTGTCGCTGGAGTCTGTGACAGTTTCAATTCAGTGTCCTATTAATTATTATCTGGGAGAACTAACACACTTATTATATTTATAGAAAAACAACAAATGCGGCAACAAATGGGCCACAGTCAGTAACTGTAAACCTATAAAGTGCTCTTTTATAGGTGATTGATAACGTGAGTGTAAATGAAAGGTAGGTGGCTCTATAAAATGACACTATGTTTTATTGCTGCACTTCGAAAGACCTTAGGTGAAAAAAAAACAAAAACTCCATGTATATTTTAACCTCCACCAATTGGAATTTTAACCGAGAATCTAAAAATACAGTAGACAATGTAGGCCTTCCTGCTTCACTGTGCACTGCTGTCGAGCTCATGTGTATGCCAAGTCCCTCAGTCCCCACAGGGCCCAAGTATGGAGAGCTAACTCTCTACTTTCCAAAGCCATAGCTTCTACCTCCACAGTAATGGCTGCGTGGAGAAAAATCCTGAACACTGGCTGCCGGGCTGAGCAAATGTGGCTCTTAGATCTTCTCCCTTTCATTCATGCCTAGAGCGGTTTTGCTTTTCATGAATTATGACCCACTTCCATCAAAAGCTTGGTATTTTTGGCTTCCATTTTAGATCAGCTTTGGTTACCATATGGACACAATTTCTATCCGATCCCCCCCAAAAAATAATAAACAGTAATGACATAATGAGCATGTTGAAACTTAAAATTGTGCACTAGGACTGAATGATATTGTAGAAAATCTGTAAAATGGGTTTCTGAAATCGGTGGGAAATGATTTTTACCCTGGTAACCCCATTAACTGTCAACGGGCACAGGCTTTATTAAGTCCTTTGGTGTAGAAGTTGGCAACGTGTCAAAAATATAATATATATTTCAAGAGGTTTTCATGAGACACAATCTATCACAATATATATTTTTTTCTGACATCTGGTGGTTTGAAACAGAAAAAAGCAAGAAGAGCTTAATCAAAAACTATGATGATTTTCATCAGAAAAAAACTGAAATATTTTCACATCACACTGTATTTTTAAAAGATTATGCCTTGCATTTCTCATTACTTCATGCTTTCTCCCTCTAACAGTTTTTCATCTGGCATGCTGCACCTCTCGCTCTGAAGTCCACTAGGTCCACACTCACGATAAGATGAGAACTAAACAGCAAATCAGTTCAGGAGAGCATCCTTTTTAGTGCAGCCAAAAGGATGCTTATGTTTGTTAAAGTGGGATAAATCTTGATTTTGGACACCTGATTATTTTTTATTACACATTCATTTCTGATCAAACGGTGGCTGGTACTGTCACTGCACCACTATCCTGTCAAGTTTTATGATGAGGCAGTTTGGGTAAGTTATGGACAGAATTTTGTTGACCTCAGATCAGGTTCTGACTCAAAACTTGAGTCGGGTCAAGTTTGGACAGAACTTTGTTGGACTCAGGTCGTGTTCAGCCATAAAACCTGATGATGTGTGTTGGGTTGGTCAGGCTTGGATGGAAAACTTTTGGGCTGTACTGAAGTTCAGACCAAAATTTTAGGAGCAAAATCCTGCAATATACTCAGAAGGCCACAGTTATGATAATGAAGGAGCGATAAATTTTACAGCCATATTGTGCGAACAGCAATGGGTTATGAGCATGAGCTTAATTTGACTAATTCGGCTCATCAATCCACACCTGCATAAAGTGAAGGCTGGATGAAATTTACAGGATGAAGCTTCAGTGCACATGTCAGCATTCCAACACTGGACAGCCAGCTGTAATACATCCACACAGCCCACGCGCCAGTATGGGCAGTATGGGCAGCATGTGCAGCGGTCCGATAATTCACACGGAACAATGTGGAGCTGTGTGCTCGGGCTTTAAGGTTTAATGGGATTTTACACCTGGGGACCTAAACCTAGAGATTCCAAAAAATTCAAAATCACTCTCGAACAGAAACAACGCGGCTTACCATTTGAAACTATGAGGAGAAATAAATAATATGCACCAGCTGAACATGTGAATTTCAGTTTTAAATTAGAGGGTCCCACTCAAGGTCCTTGCTCATCCCCTGCGACCTGCCATCAGCATATATTAGACACGCTTCTGCTAGCTTGTCCTTTGGGCTGCGCTAATAGAAATTAGCTTTTTTTGCTCCATTTGAAGTGAAAGCTAATCTCACAGGCATTAATTTAAAACAAAGCCAATTTTTTCCCCATAAAGCAGTTAAATGTTTTTGACACAACGTCACAAATCCCTATATTATAAATCATTTGCAAACGCTGTATTGTCCATGTGGGGAGTTTCGCAAAAATGAGGCAGGCAAGGCATAAAAAAATATATTGGGCCTATTTGTGGTGCTGCAGTTTGTATTAGCATGTCATTCTAATCTTCCACCAGACAGAATGAATAAAGAGAAATAACAGCCTGTGCATCGCCTGTGAGAAATCAGTTTTACACAGGGGAAAAAAAATCAAAAGTATCAAAAGTGACTATAATCACTAGCAGAAAGTGCTAGTTTTTTAATGCCAAAAAAAACCTATTGTGAATAGCCAGGTTGCTACATTTTCTGGAGGGCCTGGAGGGCTTTTATGAATGTATTATGAAAGTCTAAATAGACCATTAGGAGGCTACTAGAGGAAAAAAATGACCTCAATGTATATCAAGCTAAAAATAGGATGGAGGTGTTAGCAACACTCAGTCCGTGCTGCTTTATTTGCTAAGAGCTTTGATTAGCATTAGCACAATAAAAGCTAGCCACTGGGCCTTTAGAAATCTTGAGAAGAGTGGGGGAAAAACACAGTGGAGGTAAGAGCAGGCAGCACACGGTAGCGAGGAGCAAAGCGCTTTGTAAATGTGCCTTGGAGACAGGGGAAAAGGCCAAGACAATTTAGCACAGTGCCTGATGTCACCATGACGACCCCTCAAGGAAGGTCTGCTAACTTCCCCTGCGCGTCTAGAAAATCTATTTTGGAGGCTGCCGTCTCAAGCTGTTCCTTTGTCACGGACACATGCCTTTTCACACATCAAGGTGAGCTATTGGCACACTAGTTTTATAACAATGGTTATAATGGTTAATCTCTCAGGGACATTTTTAAAGCTACATTCAAGCTAGCACAACAGTTAACTTTGTGCAAGCAGGGGTCACCGAAAGTCTACTTCAACTGGACGGTAAAACAACCTACAAAGAAATCAATCATTCCTTGTTTTTCTGTGACCTCATAAATTTCAAGTCTTTTTCGTCCACGCACCCGCTCTCTCAGGGTCCTGTTTTGCATTTAGAAACGAGTTGTTCCGTGTTGTATTGCGGACGATGTGCTATATGTCCAATGTGAGACACTCAACAGGCCTGTTTGCATGAAGGAAAAAACCCACTAACCAATGAATAATTACGCAAGACGAAGTTAGATGAGCTTAAAGAAATGGGTCACCCAGTGTTTTGTGGATTCTTGGCACCTCGGCAACCTTGAGGAGAGCACCTAATTGCATACAAATGCACACCTGAAAAGACCTAAAAAAGGACAATGAAGGACGAATCATAAGAAAATCTAGACTAGAAAGAAAACAGACTGGAGATCAGATGTGTTCAAGCTTGGGCCACCGTCAGCCTCACTGATTATCAGTGTTTTTAATGAGAGTCTATCAGCAACATGAGAGGGTGACATTCTGTCCTGCCCTCAATTAACAGAAGAATGTCAACACGGCCTGTCCTTGCCATTTAGATCTTTCAGCCCACAGCTGATGCGTATTATTCAATTTGAACGTTAATTTCCTTAAGGGCCTGATAACAGTTGGCATTTCCTCACGTCAAAGTGTTGAGATCAGATGATATTCTATATTCAAACCCCCCCCCCTCCCCCCGTGCCATGAGCTCATCACTCTGTTCAAAGTTACCATAGGAACGGCTGGTACCCGAGTATTGTGGTCAGGAGATGAGGGGCAAAAATCTAATTTGGTGTCTCTTGTAATGCCATTTCACTTAGATGAAAAATCTCCAGGATATTAACAATAGCAGGGTAATTGATTTGAACATGAGGACTTCTAATATCCTTCTGGCTCTTAAAGGCAGGGTATCTGTCGGCTGAAAGGTGGACCGGTCTCTTGTGTGTTGTCCTCTAAAACTGACATAAGCCTTAAGTGTTCTGGATTTGACACATTCTCTCACACGCCTTTTTTTTTTTTTTTTAAATCTGCATTCAGCGACAGTCTGCCCAAAAGTCCTAATGACCGACCTGATCGAAAGACGGTGCATTATTTGACTCTAATGGTTGATATAATGGTTCAAATTATGCAATAACCTTCAAAGACTGATGTCCCACAGTTAAATTGTCATCATTACAGCTCGTTAGTAAATTACTGAAAGACTTGAATAGAATTCCAAATGTCTCTGTGATTGTTTATCTTTCACTGCTGACATGTCCATGGCACTTGGATCCAATTAGACAGCACATCTGTATATTTTAAAAAGACACATGTCATCCATAGATTGTGAAGTGCAGTAGGTTACACACTTCTTAAGTTACACTTGGATAATATTTAACAATGGGTCAGTATTCATAAGGACACATGACATTTGCATAAACCTTTCATAACAACTGACATAAACCTGCATTAACTTTTATGAAGGTTTATTCCAACAGGTGTCAGTTGTCAAGTAAAATGACATCACAGTTGGCTAAAGCACCCTTAATGACACTTATTGCAATAAACCTTTATAAATGGGTTTATGTCAGTTGTCCTGAAGCTTTACAAATATTGGCCTTCAGTAAAGTCTTCCCAGAATTTGTTTGCTACACAATTTATCAGCCTCCCTCTTCCCTGTTCACCAATGGACAGGGACCACTGCTGAACAAATATAATTTAAGCGGTGGACTATACCTACTGGCCACTTTATTAGAACCCACCCCATGATGCTCCACCTTGTTGTACAATTTGAGGTGATGCACAGTTTGTGTTGGGCATCCTCTAGCCAATCATCAGACCATTGTTGGCTGGATATTTTTGGTTGGTTGACTGTTCTCAACCCAGTAGCGACACAGGGGAGCCTAAAAAGCACCAACACTACTGTGCCTGATACACTCATGCCAGCAGCACACGAATCCTACCATGCTATTACACTGTCAGTTTCACTGCTGTGCTGCCAATGGAGCAGCCAAAGTATCTTTAGTCTTCCCGTGGTGGGCCTATTCCTATTATGGTTGGGGTAGAGAGGGGTTGAAAAACTGTGCAGCAACAGATGGGCTATAGTGAGCAAACCTAGGTAAGCCCAGGTACATCTATATGTTAGGAGTTTCTGATAAAAATGAACAGTAAGAGTAGACATAAGAAAAGTGCTACAAAGGTAATAAGGTGTTTAAATTTCAGATTTCAGATGGCTTGGTCGTTTGGGAGTCCACCGATATGTGAGCTGATAGATAGGGAGAAAACTCTGGACCAGGAAATACCTTGATACGATGAATGGATGGTGACTTGCAACACACACCTCAGAACACATTTGATTCTGGCACACAGTCCAATGCCAGTCACTCAGTTTTGCACTCTCAGATAGTAGTGTTGAACCTCTAAACCATATTTAGCATTTGTTAGCTGGAACTCAGGCTGAAACTAAACTAATTCTGACTAAGTTTAAATGCTACAGTACTAAACATCATAGAACAGATTTGATGCTGTCACCACGACACCAGCCACCCTACCTAGACCCCTCCGACATACTGGAAGTTTTACTCATCTACACTTGTTTCAGCACAGCATGAATCAGCCACAGTCAAACCTGTAGTGTAGCACGTGGCACTGTTTGGACATTACGTTAGGTGAGCAGGCTAAATCACATCAAACTGTATTTATGTAGCACTTTTCATGCAAAGGCAATGTAACACAAGTGCTTTACAAAACAACAAAGGCATTTCCCTAATAGTGCCATCACTGATGCTGTCTGGTATTCAGCTCCTCTGCGCTTCACCATCCTTTCCAAAGGAATAATTAATAATATATAAACAATATCTATATATTTGTTTTATATGTATAACAAACAAAGTGAATTCAAATAAACAGGTACTCATCGCGACCCTAGTAAGGATTAAGAGGTGACAGAAAATGAATGAATGAAGGTACATAACAAACAAAACAAACAAACAAACCGAATACAGGGGGTCCTCGAATTACGAGGGTCTCGACATGCGATGTTTCGAGTTTACGACGCTCACGTGGGTGAACTAGTTTAGCAGGAAGAATACACAGAATACGCAGCAACGTGCCGTATAAGTGAGGCAGTGCGCTTACCTAGGCGCAAGTGCTCCGTTTGTGTTGCTTTGTTTGGCGACATTTCAGCCTTCATCATGGCTTCTTAACTAATTTTTTTACACCAATTTTTTGTCTTTTTTTTTTTTTTTTTAATAGATTTTACAACGGTGTTCAGATAGGTTATTAACTTAGATTAGGGTAGGTTTCGACTTACACCAAAATTCAGGTTACATCACTGTCGTAGGAACGGATCTCCGACGTAACTCGAGGACCCCCTGTAAATAATTATGAGAATGCTAAGCTAAAAAGGTAGGTTTTAAGGTTTCTTTTAAAAGTGCTTAAATTGTCGCCTCCCCATATTTTTTTTCCGCTCTCTGGGAATAATTAGGAGGCCAGTGTTAGAGGACCTGAGTGACCTGATTGGTGTACACTTTACGAGCATGTCTGTATGTATTCAGATATTTGTCCATGCAGTGATTTAAACCAGTCAAAGGACCTGAAAATCTATTCTGAAGCTCAAAGGCAACCAGTGAAGAGACTTAAGAACAGGTGAAATGTGGGCTCTCCATGTGGGCCAAAGCTCCAAACACCATGAAACAAGTTTAAGTTCACATTTCTGTTACTCTAACACCAGTTTATCAACTTCCCACCATCATATGCAATTCATTATGTTGTCATGCTTGCTGAGGTAAAGATAATCCGCTCCTTTCTCCTATTCAGCAACAGCATTTAACATTTTCCACTTGTTTTGGAGACGTTTTGACATTTATTGAATGATGAATTAAAAAACAATCACAGTTTTCACATATTTTAAGAAAATAAAACTTTAAAAGGTAACACCTGATGACATGGTACAATAACTTCATAAATGCTTTTAAGTCATTTAATTATAGTGTGTTTTATTTGAACAGCGAATTTCTGATTACTGGAACATCCCCTAAAGCCAGAAAACCTCCCCTAAAGCCAGAAAATCTTGATCTCAAAATCAGAGATGGCTGTTCCATGTAACAGCAGTGAAAGCTGAAAACAGGTTGTGGGTTTGAATCCCAGTACTGCTAGTGGCACCACTGAGGTATCCTTGAGCAAGGTACCGTCCCCACACACTGCTCCCCGGGCGCTGTGTTCCTGGCTGCCCGCTGCTTCACTTGGTGAGTGTGTTAAATGCAGAGGAAGAATTTTGTGCTATTCACACTGTGTGCTGTGGTGTGTTCACGTGTGACAGAATGGTCACTTTACTGTGTGTACGACTGATTTTATGAGATACAAATAAGTGTACAGTCTTACTTCTGTCTATGGACATGTTGCTACAATGTTTGTACAGTCCATATAATCTGTTGCTATCAACTGGTATTGCTAACATTGGCAAACCAGGCTAGAACCTGGCTTTCCAAGCCGTCATCCTGGAGTACAGTCAACTCAAACGTGACGCCATTCCCAGCTCTGACTTCCGACTTCTGAGGTGAACAGAACACTGCAATATTCCAGCCTATAATTACGCACAACGCTGTGTGAAGATACGTTGAAGGAATAAAAGATAGCACACAACTCTACATTGCTTTTTCTGTCCCGCTGAAGCGACTAATTTGGTCATGAAGGCTCACACGGACATGATTGAAACACAGCATGCAAATGTATCGATCGTCACAGCACGAGATGATTCATCTTTGTAAAAACACAAAACAGAGCCATCAGCCGTCACAGCTGGCAGTGAATCACACAGTCAAGTCTGGTGTTTTCAGCGCTATCGATGAAAACTCATACCTTTTCGAAAATGTTAAGCAGAGTGTCCACGGTCGAAGCGTTGATTATAAAGTCTGAAAGCAGAGCATGAAAAACGAGGAGGGGAAGGATCAAAGGAGCAGAATTCTCCAGTATGAAGCACAACTAAGGGTTTAATTTCACACAGTTTCTACGGCACATTTTCACATGCAAATTAAGCTCAAGTGAAGATACACACACATGCGCGCGCACACACAAATGCACGCGCACACACACACACACACACACACACACACACACACACTGCATACATCAGCTTCAACTAAGCAGTCCAAATGGCTGGCCCTTGAAGTTGCTGCTCGCATTATTCTGAATGTTCAGCTTATTATCTTAGCAAAAGCAGCTCTCTGGTCCTGTATATGAATTATTACATTTCCAAATTCACACACATTCATTGCATCTGTTTCACGCAAACACAGAAGGTGGGAAAAAAGAGGAGTGACATTAAAACAAAGCACCTCGGGGATAAACTCCGAAGAAGGCCAAGACATCATTTCCAGCCCCTGCGTCTGTCCAAGATAAACTAACGTTACCTTCAACAAAACACCAAGCAAAAAACAACCCACTAAATAAATATCCGTCACTCTACCTTTCAGGGGTCTTTTTCTATTTTTTTCTATGCCTTTTCTACAGTAGGAAACCTCATTATTAAAAAACGCAACGAAATAGAATTAGCCTGCGGTCCTACGGGGAACATACTTTCGAGAAAAACATCTCAATGGCCGCTATAAGGAAAGTAGAACATTAAGTGGAAAAAGAAGGCGGTAATATCAAAACAAGGAAAGTAAGTGTTTTCAGTAGGGAGTTAAATTCAAAGGCAATTACTAGGATGTAAACGAAGTCATTTAGAGAGGTCTGATGTGAAATGCTGCTTTTTAGAGAAAGTCTGGGTTGTTTACAATGGTGGTGATAGGAACCAGATGTCCAAAGTGTTTAATGCCTCTAAATGCTACCTCACAGAAAGTAATCACCAGTCTGATGGGGGTCTATCAACGCACCGGAAAATCGTGATAACGCAAAAACTTGGAGAATGAACATTCTACTAATTATGCCAACTGTTCAAACAATACAAACCTGGCATAGGCACTGTTTGAACACCAAAATCTGCCAACACCAATCAACCCTGCCCAGCCACACGTACACACAGTTATTCTGCCTTCCAGCTATGGAGTCAAATATTAACATTCCTGCCCTGTCTTGGTTTCCTTCCCCATTTGTTTCCTCAGACATGTGTTTTTATTTGTTTGTTTTCTCCCTGGTATCCGCCCTCTCATCTCTCTGCTGTTTAGTTTTCCTGTGTCTGTTCTGGCTCACTAGCTTCTCCATAGCTCTGCACACACTTGTCCATCACCTGTGGTGTGTCTGTAACTCCTCCATGTAGTTTTGTGTCTCAGCTTTTTTTCTTTTTCTGTTCAGTGTACAACTACCACATGTTCTGCCTTGTTTTTTTGTCCAGCATTAGGGATTCATTTGCTTGTGTAATTGTTTCTTGTGTGATTTCTGTGCACATTTGTCATCCTGGATTATGCCAGAACTAAATACAGTCATCATTTTTCTTCATTTTCTTCAAAATATCGCTAGAATATCATCAAATCGTGATGAGGCTATTGTTTACAAAGGTTTTGAGAGCCTTAAAAAGTGCAGCCCTGCATCCTACAGCCCTTCATAAATGGGCGATGGAACTGCTCTCTCTGGAGGGATGGAGCTCCATCCAACACATTTGGGTTGAGCTAGAGAGCAGAAATAATCATCCAACACAAGTTCTTGACCTCCCTAATGCTCTTGTGTATGAATACAGTCAAATCCTCATAGCAATGTTCCAACAACTAGTGTAAAGCCTTCTCAGAAGAGTAGATGCTGCTGCTGCAGCAAAGGGGCTCCAAAGTCCTTGTAAGTCCCCTTTGGTTTTGGCACTATTTCTTCTCTGCAGGTTGTTTGGCATTGTGAATCAGCCAATGAGGGTGAGCTGGAGATTAATTAGAGAAGTTCGCAAAATGTTTAGTCGAGATTCCATGGTTGGTCTCTGCATTCGATTCCATATGGGAATATATTCGTGGGTTTCTGCCATCTGCCAAAAGCAGGCCCTCACTGCAGATCAGTTCAACATGGACTGGATGCAGACACTGCAGCTATACTCACGTACTGAAAGTCAGCCGAGTATATTTTGCTCCACTTGAACAATTACCGAGCTGTCCCTGTTTAACAAATTCCAAAATATTTTATGCTGTACATTGCTAACATAAAATGGACCCTGTTTATTTCAGAGTTGACTACAGCAAGCCAGCTGGAGTCTGAAAGGCATAAACAACCTCATCCAAAACAGCCATTTAACAAACACTTGCCAAACTTGAAATAGTTCTATTAAATCCAAAAGCGCAACTCCATGGAGCGGCAATAACGTCAAATTTGTTATTTCTGTAGCATCCTCTAGCAGTGAATTTGAATTACCAATGTGACTTTATTTCCTTCATATAACAAGTTGGAGATAATGGTACTTTTTGCACATTTATGTAAATTAACACAAGCACTGGGATTCATACACATAAAGTTCAGTTAAAGGAGTATAAAAGTTTATATTTGGCTGCAGATGCACTGAACTCCACTGGACCACTTGCATCAGCACCATCTCACAGAAGAGAACAGGAACATTTTTCACTTTTGCTTGTGTTGAAAGGCTTCACACAAAGTAGAAAACATTCTTTACTGAACTGTGGATTTCACTACTAATTATTTCACTATTCCAAAAGGTTCTACCAGGTTTCTTGCTGTAATGGAGGCCAGTGGGAAAATTCAAAATATGGATTATCATGCAAAATGATTACTAATCACTGCTGATTCATCAGGAAGAGGCATTTTAATTAATGTTTTTTTTTTTTCATTCAAAAAGCATGTAATTAACCCTTAAGGATCAAAGGCTATTTCTGTCACGTAATCTACTCTTCTCTGTTAATAACGTGATTTCTCAATGGGCCGTTGCTTTATTGCAAATTTTCATTTGGGCAACATGCCGTTTCAATCATTCACACAAATGCATAGGTGTACTTTTCACACTTTAATGGCCCTTTTTGTAACACTCATGAAAGGAAATTTATGAAGTGAGTAATATGATACTAAAGGCTGGTTTCTTCAAATCACAAGGCTCCAATGTTTTCCCTATTCATCTTGTTGGGGTTTTTTTTATGGCACAGTAAATCACACTGTATTTTCTGTGAACAGACAAGGTTTTGGCACTCCACTCATCCTGATTATCAAAAAAGATGGACGAGCCGTTTCCAGACGCTGACGCTGTTTCCCGTACTTTCTGCATACAAAGTAGTGCACCCACAAAGCTTCCCCTCGTCGTGCTGGAAGTTTGTCCCCATGCTGCTACAAAACTTTGCTGCAGAGATTTTCAGGCACATGGCTGCACTTTTCCACGCAGTGCAATCCAGACTTTCTCCCGATCCTGATGAGAGGTTTGCATCATGCAGTGAAACTGTTATAATTCCGCTTTTGAACCTGCAAACAGGAGATTGCACCTGCCCTCTGGAAGCTGTCTGTGTTTGCTATGACAGTTTTTTTTTTCCTTTAGATTTTTCCTGCCTTGATCATAGATGCATTTCTCGATCAACAGTCTGCATCTTTTCAAAAAGGCGTTCCAAATTATTGATTACAAGTCTGAATTTTCCAGTCATGGCTTGTGTTCGCATGTGTGTGTGTGGAGAGAGAGAGAGAGAGAGAGAGAGAGAGAGAGAGAGAGAGAGAGAGAGAGAGAGAGAGAGAGAGAGAGAGAGAGAGATTTAATTATTTGCTTAATTAATAATCATTTTAAATTTAAGTATGTACATATATTCTTTTATTTACCTGTTTTTTCTACTGATTATTCCACCTCAGTCTTTCAGTGATTAGATCTGGGCCATGGTACTGGAGTCTTAACTTAAGATGTTTTTTTAATTGTCTCAGAACGTCTTGGAGACGATGTTGGCGAGCTCAAGCCTTTGGTCTCAGCTTGAATTCCTTGAATAGGAAAAATAATCCATATAGCTATTTGTAGAAATGCTTTCCATTCTTCATTTTTGATTATGGCTTGTTGAGACTGCATCATAAGGACAAAATACTAGGGTAACACTTTGTTTTACAGATACCTGGTTACTGCAGATGTCTGGAGAACTAACATTTCACTAAATATCTGTTTAATGCAACTGAACATTAGTTTGAATGTAAAAGATTCTATTACATCTAATACTAACCCTAATCTTAACTTCAAGCCAAAAACCAACCCTTATGCTTTATATAATCAGTGTAGTTTCACCAGACAGTTTGTTAACAATATAAATATCTGAAGATAATGTACAGGGACCACTCCAAATAAAGAGTGACCAATACTAGTACCATGATTATATTGGTCCATATAATAAACATGTGACTAAAAATTATTTTGACCAAAATAATAGACTTTTTAAATACCTTACATGAATACCTTGATTCATCAAAACACCCACAATTGTGATTAATAATAATAATAAATAAATGAATAATAATAATAATAATAATTATTATAATAATAATAATAATAATAATTATTATTATTATTATTATTATTATTATTATTATTATTATTATTATTATAATAATAATAATAATAGTAGTAATAATAATGTATGTGTTTATTATTATTGTTGTTGTTGTTGTTGTTGTTGTTGTTGTTATTGTTGTTATTGTTATTATAAACAGGAGTAAGCAGGAGAATGAAAGTGTTGAGGAAAGAGGAATTTTTTAGGAAGAGCATGAAACACCATCTTGAAGGGATGTGGTAAATACTTCCAGTCTACAAAGATGAAAACAAATCGCACTTTCATCATAGACAGCACTAAAGTGTGTGATCTGCAGCGCTGAGATTGAGTTGTAGTTGCATATGAGGCGTGTCAGCGGCAGGCTGTTTGAGGCCCCCAGATGGACCCACTCCTGCATGCTACAGTACGAGAGAGAGGGCAGCAGTGGGATGTTTGTGTGCTCAGAAGTAAGTCAGTGGAGCACATATACAAACGCGAGGCTCCCCAGTGAACGCCTCTGCAGCTATTTATGGAGAGAGCAGATGTAGTCAGTGACAATCAGTGTGTGCTAAATACAGATGAGATGAACACAACAGCTCACTGGCACTTTCGTGGAAAGAAAACGTTCAGGGCAAAATGATACATGTGGAATAAACACTACATGGACAAAATTATTAGGGTGCCTGACCAGCAGGGACTTTAATGACACTGCATTCCAATGCACAGACTTTAAAATGGAGTTGGTCCCCTCTTTGCAGCTATAATAGCTTCCACTCTACTTTAGTAGCCTTCCACAAGATTTTATAGTTTCTGTGGGAATTTGTGGAAATTTATTCTGTAGAGCATTTATGAGGTCAGGCACTGATGTTGGACGAGAAGACCTGTCTCACAATCTCTGTTCCAAAGGTGTTGGATGGGGTTGAGGTGAGGGTTCTGCGCGGCCAGTCAAGTTCTTCCACACCAAACTCATCTAACCATGTCTTTATGGAGCTCGCTTTGTGCACTGGGGCACAGTCATGCTGGAATAGAAAAGGTTCTTCCCCAAACTG
>JBBIGA010000132.1:12255441-12275973 GCA_037576975.1 Alestes dentex | reverse complement strand
CTGGAATAGAAAAGGTTCTTCCCCAAACTGTGTCCACAAAGTTGGAAGCATGGCGTTGTCCAAAATGTCTTGGTCTGTTGAAGCATTAAGATTGTCCTTCACTGGAAGTTTATTGTGCTGAAAGACATCACGATACAGTATTTATACAATACACAATATTTTGATTTTTTCCCCCCAACTCTGTCATTCAGAAGCTGCTTTGGAACTAATATGTAAGACATGTAGACAGGAGGAAAGAAATACCATGATAATTCAGCCAAAAATCTGATTTATAGAATTAATCTCCCTCATCCTAGACGTACTTGATCACCCAAGACAGGGTCTGAAGTTTGTTTCTTTTGCACTGGAGCTGTGAGACTAATGCAGCTCATAAATAATGAAAGTCTGTTCTCACCAGTTAGCACTGTGTCTAAATCATCACACACATCAGACATTATTTGTTTAAAACAATTGTATAGACACAGTTTTATAACTGAATCTGAATCACTAATCACACACTTTTTACTGCCAGAGGCGGGCAATATTTATCTTTATCCTGATAAATTGTTGCAATATGCTTTTCTCAGCATGTAAAGGATGCTGTCAGTACCTCAAGAGACCATATGCCATTTATATCCACTTATGATGTGTGTGGTATTATTCATTACCATTTCCCAACCTCTCTTTATTGCTTAAATTAAACAGGCTGTTACTGTGCCTTTAACGCTGATGTGTGTAAGTGACTGCACTGTATGGTGCCTCAATAAAAAAGCAGCTTATACTGAAACAGTGTATGGACGAAGCTAAAACGCCGCAGACAGCTATACGTAAAGGTTCTTGTGACATCACAAAACCACTGATCAGGCTGTTTTCATAGCTAAAGTTCAATTTATAAACCAGATGGACTGGGAGGTAAATGGTATCTTCTGAAACTGAAACCACTCAGTTTAACTTAACATGATATGGGCCTTTACATGTTACTCTGTGAAGAGAGCATCATTAAGCCAGAACTGAATTCACTGCAGCGCAGTGTGTGAAATGTTAAAAAGCATTCCGTTCATGTTTTGATTGTGTTTTTAAGATGTGACACCACTTGTATCACACAAATGTCGAAGCATTGTGATGTTTTGTAAGTGCCATACCACACAGTCCTACACGCAGCTTTACTCGCTGTACTCACAGATGCTACTGCAGTTTTAGCTATGCAACGTGTTTCTGTCCATTTTTGTCCAGCATCATAAACAGTCGCATGTAAGCCTTGACACTCCCCTTAAATGTTTTGCTCATTTCATCATGACAACGAGTTTAACCAATTGGAAGAAAACATAAAATCGGTCCTGTGCAAAAGTATTATATTGTATATAATTTGGCACATTTATAATATTATATAAATAGTTTTATATTTGATATCATTCAGCGCATTTCACCTTTTTTGTTTTATTTTTCCACTATGTCATTTCCAGATAAAATGAAATTGTGCGCTATAGCTTGAAGAAAAATGCCATATTTATGTGTGTTCTATACAGAGGATGTGAACTTGACGGGAGGTGTTCAAACCTTTGCATCTGATTGTGCTAACAACCCAGCATGATTTTTAGACAAGTGTGTATGATTCAGACACCAAACATATATGGCTGATCCAGTACGTACGGTTTACGGGTGGTATATCGGTATACATTTCAGCACTCACTTCAGGGGTCATCTCTAGAAACGACAATTAAGCTTGACATCCTCTGATCCGAACAGATGCAGCGAGGAAAATATGCCATTTCAAAGACGTTGAAATGGCACCCAACAGCACGACTAGGATGAGGCATGTGGACAGAACAGACTGTTCGCTCTGCACTGCATCGCAGGCCAAAGATCATGACTCACGACACAGCGGGTGTGTGTCCATTTAACCTGTTGATTGTCTGACGTTTGAAGCAGAACTAATCTAGGAGAGGAGGCAGCTCACAACTTGAAATAAATTACGTTCATATTACACAAATAGAGCGCACATAGGAGCAGAATTGAACCCGACATTTAAACACAAAGGAGATGCAGATGGGGCGGGTGAGGGAGCGGATTTTGTTTGCCCTTGACGTAGGCCTGAAACCACAAGTAATTCCAGGCTTGCTTGTTAGGTGCTAGCTCCCTGCTTGCATGTGTCTGACTCTAATAGGGCCCACAGAGGAAAGGCTTGATCAGTTCCTCCACAAATTACAAATGTATTATCCCGCCCCTGTTGAAAAGGGACAACAAAACTGAGTAATTAGTTGCTTGTGGTTCAGCATCTGCGTCTGCTGTCGTAATTCGTTCAGCTTGGTGTCTGCTGCAGAGATGCTGCTTGCTGAAAGTAAGCTGTAACCACTGATTTTTATCGGCGCAGGATGGAGCTTGGCATTGCAGGCTATTTCCTCAAAGCCCAAGCAACAACAGACCAGAGATCTGTATCAAAACTGATCCAAATCACTGAGACTGGGCTTCCAGCCAACGGAGGCCTCTGACACACTTTGCAATCGATGGATGCAGTCCAAGAGACAGTACCTATTATGGCTGGTTCAAAATATCTGAGCTCAATAATATGATAATGAATTGGTCCGGGCTCTGCATTTCCCTGCAGCTGAATGTTTGCATATCTACAAGGACTATTTTGGACTGGAGGCTGGTCTGGGCACAGATGGAAATCTGGTGTTTGGTGAGTAGGGGCGGTATCAGGAGATTTTGGTCTGGACAAGGGCTGTGAGTCTTTTCTCCCAACCATCCCACAAACAGACAGACAGACAGTCAGCCTTACCTAATTGAATTACACGCCAGGCTTTTATAATTATGCAACCGATGAAATCAAATCAGATCCATTGCCATGCCTGAAATATGGGGTCAAAGCATTGCAGTAGTAACCTTCAGTTATTTCGAGTTTCATGTTGGGAGTGAGCGATACAGTGTATTACTGTTATAACCCACATCACATCACAATACGCTGTACTGGGTATATCATGGGTGCAGTCAGTATACAACAACTGCATGTATTATAAAAAAAGATTTATAAGGAGCCTAAAACAAAGTGTGTAGTAACTCCCACTTGAGATATCAGTCAGAACATAACAGGACTCGACCACTCATGTCAAGTTTGGACATCATTTTCCAAATATGTGTCTGCATTCAAGCATTCCTTGTTGAATAAATGATGTCGTATTAACACTTCATGTTTCCTTGATTAATTTCTTGATATTATGATGGCTATATTTGTCACTGCATGGTAACCGGCATGTTATCCTGGCAGATTTTATTCGGTACACTGGATGAAGATGGGCCAGTTTGGATCAGAGTTTTGTTGGACTCAAATCAGGTTTGGACTCAAAACCTGATGTAATTCATATTGGGTCAGACTTGGACAGAAAATTCTTTTTTTTGCTGTATTCAGACACCACTATATTGTACTTAATCCAATTTTATGTTTATATTGATTCGTTTTTCAATCATTCTTGTGCTATATCACTCAGTGAATCTGGATGTGCTATGTCTCCAAGACTTTTCGACTACTTCTGACGTGAGTGTGTCCTGTCAGCCATCAGACAGAGGGTTTGGTTTGATTGAATTTAGTCATCTGCATAAATAGACTGTGATTAACAGACGTAATTGCCCACAAATGTCAGCTTGCTGTCTGGGCCCCACCGTTTTCATCAATCACATTCTCCAGACGCCACTGATCATTCCACCCGATTACCGTACGCTAGTTAAGAATGATGGCCCCCATCATCATCATCATCACAACACCACCACTCACAGAGGCTGCTCTCAGACTTGTGGGCTTTTGCGGGCTCATGGGCAGAAATGACCCATGGCTGTTTTTTACACTTAGATGTTGGTGGAGCAGGTGAAATTTCACTTTTTTGGATATTATCTCACAGATTCAATGTACATCCAAATATCTGTCTAGTTCCTGACGTTCAGTCATAATCACAATTACTGGACCTATTAGCTCAGCTAAACGATCGCTTTTGTACAGGTCCACCACCAACACTAATTAAGAATGGCCTTCAATGCAAAATGAATGAGAAAAAGATGGGAAAATGAGGAAATTTCCATTCTGAGTGTATGGCAGGCAACATCCTCTGTTGTGCTCTAAAGATGAATAAGTGCTCCAGAAATACAGTTCCCAATTCTTTACTTTGGTAAACCCCAATGGCACGGCAAGAATAAGTACAGCAAATTTGGTTATACTCATGCTAATGAAGAAACAACTAGCACATCTTTACAACAAACAGGTGAAGAAGTGGAAAAACGACAAAATACGTATTCCCTTCTGAACTCAGCTAGCAATGCCCTGGGACCTATTTGTCTTATTAGATAGAAATATGTCAACTGGGTAGAAAGTCAAAACTGTTCTGGAGAGATAAATGCTAAATTCTGTCATCTTGAGATTGATCCAATCAGTGCCTGGACACCCACAGCAGGCCTGCTGCATTCTCATCAGCCTTTATGATTTAGAAGTGGAGCCATTAAAGCCCCTGGGATGCTTGAGGTGACCAAGGGGCCGAGAGGCTTCTCTGAGTAAGCCTAAACGAATGGTCTGGCAAAAAATCAAGTCTACACAATTTTCCACTTATCTCAGAAGTAGCTGATCAACAAAGACATGTTCAGCGTATGATTTTAGCTTCTTTAGTTTAACTCTGGAACTATGAGGCTAACATTTCTAACAAACACTAGATGTCAATTGTCACCTAAATAATTTCTGTGAATACATCCCCAAAATGTCTCTCAATCCACTTAAACCACATCCAGTTCTTCATTAAGGTGGCATAGACTTGTTAAGGTAGTTTAGGACAATGTATGACTTAAAATGTGCATTCTGTTACATCCCAAGATGTAACAGATGTTCACCCTTCTTGCCACTAGGGGAGCTATGGATTGTCGCAAAGAATACCTAAGAATTTCCCGTCATAGCACTACTTAAAGACTCAGTACATAAAGCGTCATTGAGAAGTTTTGTCTTTAATGGTGTAGTGAGTAATCTGATTCAATTGATGATTCTTGTTGCCAACTGTATTTATGTTTTTTGACTCATGCCCCTAGCGTTGCCCATGATATTCATGTTTTTAGTTTTTACCTTTGTTCTTGCTGTTTTTGGATCATGTCTTGTTTTCAAGTTGCTGGTTGCCCAAGCTCTACACGGAATGTTTTAAGGACTATGAAATGTAATTACAGTTTGCTTAAGATCGACGTTTGTCAAACTCTTTATCTTCTGTTAAACTTTTTGCTGCAGTTGAGATCTCTCTCATATCATCATTACAGAATACACATTAAGGAGCGCTGCTGGATGCATGAGGTATTGTTAAAATAAATTAACAACATGCCACAGGAACTCCAAATCCCAGTGACCAACATGCCCGAGAACACCAGATCCGTCATCAGCCATGCCTCTTGTTCCAGTTCCAGTTCCTGAATGATTCGACAGGAATCTGGATTAATGCCAAGGTTTGTTACTGCAATGCTCTCTGTACTTTGTTCATCACACCAAATCATTCACTTCTGAGGAAGCTATGGTAGCTTTTGTCATCTCCCTACTTACAGGGAAGTCGCTGAAATAGGCTATGGCGATTTGGAGTCCAAATGTGATCAGTTTAAAGTCCTTAAGGTCCTTAAAGTATTTTTGTGGACCTAAGAAGGAACTTTAAAAAAAGGCTTGTTAGGACAAAGAACTAAATTTACAACTGGATAACTGGATTGTTATTGATACAGCTGGATAATTTGGAGGGGATCTCTGTGACAACTCGAGTCACAGTTCACCCTCCTTGCCACCAGGAGAGCTATGAATAGTCACAAAGAGTAACTATGAACTTCTGGTCTTAGCACTAATGGATAAAGTGTTTAATGCAAAAAGTATCTTTAAGAAGTTTTGCATTTCACGGTCTCCTAAGGGGTCTTTATCAATTTTATTATTCTTATTCTTGTAGCCAGTTGTTTTTATCATTTGCCCCTAGGGGTTTTTGACTTTGTTCTTGCTGTTTTTGAATCACGTCTCTTGGCTTGGCTTCATGTTGCTGGTTCCACCTGTTGCTCTATGTGGAATGTTTTAAAGACTACAAACTTGGATCCCCTCTATAATCACTGTTTCCCTAAAATTGACATTTGTTTGTATTTCACCTCAAACTCTTTAGCTTCTCGTAAACACTTAACTGCAATTAAGTCCTCTTCCATATCATCATCATCACAATTCTAAATCAAACGTCTTATTGATTGTTCACAATTTGAATGATAACTTGTATTCACCAGTCATTAAGTCAGAAAGCAGACTCTCTGCCAAGGGATGCTATTAGCACCTAAGCTGCTTTGGTGTTTACTGTTGAAAAGGGAAACCCACGCCAGAAGACTTTTTTTTAAGCTTTCCAGTAAAGTACTTTAGAATCTTTGAAAGGCTAGTTAAGTCCATTTTTCTTTTTTGACCTAAATTAAAGCTCTTGATAAATCATCAAGTCAAAATAGTAAATGATTCTACTAATAGAATCATAGGCTCCACCACCTCTGCCACTAGGGGGGCTATCTAAAAAAAGAGCCAAGAAAGAGCCCAGAAAGGGTACAATTTTAAAGAAAAAGGTGTCCCAAAGACCTTCGACTGATACCATATAAGAACCGCTTTATATGATGTAAGGGTTCCTTGAACATTTGCAATATATCTAGATTCTTTTACACTTTAAAACGGTACTTCACAACCACACATCTCATTTACAAAAACAGTTTTCGAAAGAACCATCCATGAAATGTTTTTACAGTTTTTCTACGGCAACCCTTTTGATGTCTTTATTTTTGGAGTATAAAACAGATCCGTATAACGAATCGTGCATAATGTGATCTGCTGTCCCATCTGTGTTTCAATGACCTTACAATTTTTTGAAGCTCTTACCCCAGTGAGGATAATGTTGGACTGGGAGGTGAATGAATAATGCATTACTGATATGAGCAATGAATTGTATTCACTTGAATGTTTGATATACCCCAGAGCACATTTTTCACTCTTATTTTTCAATGAGGAGTTAAAACGCTGTCCTCCTCTGACCTCAGCTGAACTCTTAGCTCCCCAGGCCGAGCTGTGTTAATGCTAAACCAACACGGAGATTTTATGACAAATGCCAGTGCAACTGTCTCCTGCTTAATCCATAGTGGAGTGTAACTGGAAAAGGGCAGCTCGGTTTTTATTTGGTACACTTCAGTGATGAGCAGAGAAGTGTCAGTGGCTATGACTCAGGTGCATAAAAATGACCAGCCATTCAGTGCTCTAGGCTTCAAGCAGCACTCCTCTGAATATATTAAACCAAAACCTATAGACAAGAACACTGAGCATATAGTCTGTCTGAAACCATCAGCCCTTCACAAATAATGGCAGTGTAGGTGCAGCAGATGATATATTACAAAGGAGTTCTCGACAACTTGAGCCAAAATTAAGGCCTGTCTGAAGATATTCTCCTAATAGACATGTCCAATGTGTTTATCCACCTTTGCCCTATAACTACTGTACTTGTATTTGATTTAGCTGTGGGGTTTTTTTGGTGAGTCAAAATACGTCTATGCCCACTGTCCAACCTGGTCACGAGGCTAACTCAGGGCTCTATTATGAAACATGAGGTCTGGTCTTTCTCCAGAGCTTCTGGCTCTTTGTCAAACCTCACTGGATCTGGACACCTCACCTCACTCCATGCTCATCAATCTTTCCTGAAGAGGAGATTAAGACTCCAGGTCTGTCATAACTCAACACAACTAATAACGCTTAAATCGCAATGGCTGTGGGTTAATTTGTTATAGCGGGCGACAGGTCCCCAAAAGAATTATTAGGTGCTGCAACACTGAGAATCTGAAGAACACGCCTGGTGCCAGCTGACAGAGCGCATAATTTGTGGCGCACATTTATTACGGGGGCCTATGAATTTTAATGAGTGAGCACAAGGCTCGAGTGTGTCAGCCTGCAAAATAATGGCAATTTGCCTGGTTCTTTGCTGATCAAGTCCGAAGGACCTGTTTGCTGATTGCTAAAAGGTCCTACAGCTTAATAACATGGCTGGATGTCTAAATGAGTAGGAGCCACTTTCTAAATAGACGTAATGTCTCGAGGAGTCTCAAACCAGGACACTATGGGTAAACTACAACACATTCAATAATGGCAGAATGTAAACTGGTCTTTGAGGCAGGCTTAGCTGTGGAGGATGACTTATGAATTCATGCTCAAAGGCCACCACTGCAATACAGCCCCATTGGCTGAGTATAAATAAACATGCTGGCTCATAAAGCATTGAGTAGGCAGATGCCCGGTTTAGTGTTGAAGGCCATAGGGAACATGCAAACAGGGTGGAGCAACAGGCTCCGCCCAGCATGCTCCTCACTACCTCCCTCGCTTTGGCAGATTGCGAGGAAATGGTGCATTACTGCATTTCTGCTTGCAGCATGTTGAAGGGCCCATAATGAACACCTAATTACCCTTTAATGGTCAATAAAACATCAATTTAGACACAGTTCATTCCTGAAGACACTTCACTGACACGGGACCCTGACTTTCATCACATTCACTAGCAAGTTATTAAACTATCAAATTGGATCTTTACAAGCAGGAGCACATATTATCATATATTATCACAGGGCGCTTTTTAGATTAAACGTCCTACCGAGCAGAAGTCATGTAGGAAATTAATTTCTCTCCTGAAAGCTTCAGAGGGCTTAGCCTTCCTCAGAAATCTCTTTTAATGCACATGATTTGTGGAGCATACCTCTGTCACACATGCAGACAAACAATCTGCATGAATGGTGCATAAAGAATCGCTTTCTGTGCCAGGATGAGGTGTAAATAAAACTGAAGATGGAAATATATCAGAGCGTATCCTAAATCTCTCACAGTCTCGATCGTAATCTATTAGGCTATACATCCAGAGATGATGTAATCCTCATGTAAGAAAATCCCATGAAAGTCTATTTAATTCCACCGGTTCACACGTCGACACACAATAAATCACCCAACAGCAGCTTTCCCACCAGTGCTTTAATGCAGTATGTTGGCTATAAAATGTAATTTTACAGCGAACTAAAATAAACGACCCTGCAACTGCAAATCCTGTAACAAATCTGGGTCATTTATAGAGGATTAGAAAGGTTGTGGGTTGTTTTGAACCTAAACTGACCCCAAACAGTGCTTTTGAACCCATGTGTCCATCTGGTTATGTCTGCAGTCCGTGTTACTGCTTTGCTCTGCTGATGACAGTGAGACTTTATAGATTGTTTTAATGGATGACTTTGTAGATGACAGTCCAACTTTTCGGATTGTTCCGGTTCTAACCGGCTGAAGTTGTACAGTATTCAGCATGCACACATGACTGCACACATCATTTGAATCTATAGTATTTAAAGTTTTTTAAAACCCTTTTTGCGGTTCTATTTTGTTGAGACCTGTGGAACCTACTGTTATTAAACTATATTGCTTCCAAATAAAGAATTACTCATTGACACATTTTGTTAGTAGCCTAGAATTTGGCCATGAGTTTAGCTATTTTTACCCTAGGTAGAATAACAGGCTTAGCCTTTTCCCAGGTGTACTGCACATTGTTTCAGTTCCTTAAGTATTTATAGTACTGTGCAAAAGACCCGAGCCACCCCTCTGATCTTTATATGTTTCTTTGAATCACTCTGTTGGTGAAAAAATACTATTTTATGCCTGTCACACTGTCTTATCATTTTGCATTTTGCGTAGATAAAATTAAATAAAGGGGAACAAATGTTTACTACATCAGCCTACAAGGTGCCTAGATAAAGGAGTTCCAGCCACTCAGCATTCAGCGCCACCAGTATACCGATCACCGCCTGATCATCTGGAATCATTTGTTTCTTCACTGGTTCAGGCCTTAAGTTAGATGTACATTGTTATGGCTGAATGATTCATACGTAGGTCACTTTGTGGCCTAAACAAAAACATTCCTCTGAAACTGGTCAGGTACAGGGACTGGACTGAAAATGAGACCCTTGAAAGTCCTTCAGGAAGCCTGAACAAGCCTGGTTCAAGACTACATAAAAATACAAGAAAGCTTGGCTCTTTCGAGGCAAAATATGAAGAAATTAATTAAGTGTATAACTCTACCTACCAAAAGTGGTCAGATGAAACACAACTAGTGAACCAGTGACAGGTTCATGGATGCTCAAGGCTGGTTGAGCACATGTGGGGAGTGAAGGCTAGCCTGTCTGGTCCAATATCACAGCTGGCTATGAAAGACAGGGGTCAGAACACAGAGCGTCACAGCTTGCTGTGCATGGGGCTGCAAAGCTGTGTTTTTCTGCACATCATGTAGGCTGCAGGATGAGTAAGAGAAGATGAAGATGTGGACCTTACTTTAAAACACACCTCCCATTTAAACATTGCTGCAGACCAGTAAGTATTCCCTAATGGCAGTGACATTTTCCCGCAGGAGAATGTGTCCTGCCACACAGCAGACATTGTTCAGGAACTGTTTGAAGAACGGTTCACAGTAGATTTAAAAAATATATTCATATCACGAACTGAAACTGAAGCACTTTTCCTCTTCAACTATCTAATTACAGCTAATATTTTTATACAAATGAGATGATGTGTCATCCCACCTCATGGATGAATCTCTCCTCATCTGGTCTTGGCAAGTTTTTAGACTGCGTTGTAACTGCAGAGTTCATCTTAACTGCAGGGAGTTTTTGTATTTTTGTATTTTTTTTTAGCAGGGTTTTAACTTTGTCACTTTATTGTGGCCATTACTTTTTTAATGATTAGCTGTCATTGTTAGGTTGCAGGCGGACAAGGAGGAGGAAGATTCAGTCCGAGTGCTGCTGTCGGGAGATGCCTCTCAGTCGATCACATCAGTCAGAACTAGTGGTGTAATAAAATGTATTGAAAATTGGCACATTATCATATTGTGTATTGTTAAGAGTTTTTAAGGTCTTAACTACAGAAAAGATTACAGTGATGCTCAGACTGCTGCTTTAGTCGTTTAACCAGAGGAAACTGTCTCATGTGTCAAGCAACAAACTGAACTCATGCTCCTGACCTTTCCTGACCTCATCCACCTTCTCAACCACAGCACACACAAACGCAAACAAATCTTAAATTCAGGACAACTTGCTTTAAGTCAGCAATCTGCCTAATATTATACTCTTTGAGCCCTGCTGTGGAATTTGAGCAAATTAAACACACTGGCTTTCCACTTATCTCAGTGAACAGGTAGAAACTGGTTTATTTTTCTCAGACAACTCGACACTCTGTCCACTTTTCTTCTTTTGGAAAGGGACATGCTTACAGAGGCAAATTCTTAGCTTCCAAATGAAGAATTACATGTCATTAGCGCATTTTGTTAGCAGCCTATAATTTGTCTGTGAGTTTCGCTAGGCCAGTAGAAAAACAAGCTTTGCTTTTTCCCTGTTGAAACGCACGGCGTTTTGTTTCCCTAGATATATAGAGTCTTGAGCTACCTAAATTTCTTTATATTTCGCTTTGAATCACCTTGTTTTATCCCTGCCAAGCTGTCTTATCTTTGGTATAATGAGTAAATTAATTAAAGAAAAGGAAACAAATGTTTTACTGCAACAGGCTCTAAAGTACCTAAAGATACAAGATGCCTAAAGCTGTTCCAATCATTCCGCATTGAGCACCACCAGTATACTGATCACAGGCCTGATCATCTGGAATCATCTGCAGCTGGTTCAGGACTTGCTTTGTTCTGTTCGAATTATTCATATATATGTCAGGTTCAGGGACTGGACTGAAAATGAAACAACCTTGAAAGTCCTTCAGGGAGCCTGGAGAACTGTTCCTCAGGACTACATTAAAAATACAAGAAGGTCTGGGTCTTTGGAAGCAAAATGTGAAGAAATGAGCAGTAGCTTAATACTTCTGCACAATACTGTATGTATATGAAAAAATGACAAGGTAGTTTGTACTTTTGGAGCTATTTTCAAATAAACTACCAATTTACAATTTGACTACCTACTGGGCTACTCTAGAATACAGAGCAACACGTCCCTGGAATGAGAATAAATGAAAAGATGTATATTGACCTGCATTGAACTATGAGTGTTAAATAACAAAAATAACAAGCACAGGAAAGGACTGATAAAATAAATGTTAGGAAAAATAAGTAGGGCTGTCAAGGTCAATGCACGGACTTTCGCAATCAATGCATTAAAAACTAATAATGCAATTAATCTACATCTGGTGGAATGTTAGAAATATCAACAAAGAGTTTGTCTTTCATCTACGGCCAAGTCTAAGGTACTACATGAAAGCTAAATATCTGTGCTGGCTTTCGCCAAGCCACATGAACTAAGCAGTGGCCAATGCCAGAGTCCACCTTGAATAAAAACGTATTGCCATGGACTGTACTCATTAACATGGTCAAGGACACAAAACTAGCAAGAATTTATCAGAATTGCATCATCTGACCAAAAGCCACTTTCTCAAGGTGCCACTGGAACAAAATCTGTAATGTGTCTTTTTTCATGATAACAGCTACTACAACACTTATTACACTTTCATTTAAAGTGACACATCGGCCAAAAACATGTTTTTCATTGCAATTAATTGCAAAATTAATCACAGTATGCAATGTTAGTTCATTTTAACTAACTCACTGTTGATAAATAAGTGCACTTCAATCAATTACTTTAATCTCTCTCAGATGGGCGGACCACTGTGGCTCCCTACCACGGATGGCTGTGGCATCGCTGTGGACTAAACTCGTGATGATAGGGCCAACTCTCAGCCAACAAGTTCGACCAATCCAGAGCCAACACCCCTGAACACTACACTAATGTACCATGAAACTACGCATGTTTGATTTTGGGTAAAGCCCTGTATTTCACAAAATGGTGAAAATATAATTATTCTGTAAATCTTAGAGATAGTTTAAGTCGTTTTGTGCAAGGATAAAGGCAGGAGGTAATGACTACTATTTGTTGATCTTAGCCTACATACACTATCTGGAAGAAAGTACTGGGCTAGGTTTGGGCTAGACCCCTTACTTCCGGTGAAGGGCAATCAGTTTGGGAAAAGCCCTTTTCTATTCCAGCATGACTGTACTTTAAAAGCAAGCTCCATAAAGACATAGTTGCAGGAGTTCAGTGTAGAAGAACTTGACTTGCACAGAGCCCTGACCTCAGCCCCATCCAACACCTTTGGGATGAACTGGAACAGAGATTGTGATCTAGGCCTTCTCATCCAACATCATAAGTTGGGCACTTATGGGCACAAATTCCCACACAAACTCCAAACTCTTGTGGAAAGTCTTCCAAGCTGTTACAACTGTAAAGGGGGGACCAACTCCTTATTAAGGTCTATGTATTTGAATGCAATGCCATTAAAGTTCCTGCTTGTGTTAATTTCAGGTGTCCAAATACCTTTGTCCATATAGTGTACCTACATATATACCTCCAGTAGCACGGCTAAGGGGTTACTTAGCTAGATATTCAGCTAGAAAATAATCATTTAGCCTGTTTTGTAGCATGAGGTCAGAAGAGGGACTTTCTCAATGGGCAGTATAAATTCCTAAGCAATTCCTTCAGAGAAAGCACCAGTAATTGTGTCTAAATGAGTTTAAGCAGTAAATGAAGCTCTGACACAGGCGAATAAAACACCACGGCTATCATTAGAAAGGTTCCATTAATGGAGCCTGTGTTGGGAAATTGGCTCTGAGTTCTTGCGCTGATAAGAGGGATATTTTTAATTTCCGACATAGCTTGCTCATTTTGATCCGCAGCCCTGTAGGGTGCTAAAATGCACCATTAATTCCATTTGAGGCAAGGTTACCATTGAGGATTAGTTGCTTTGTGCTGTCCTCTTCCAATTGATTCCTGTAAAACTGCCTTGTTCTTATAAAACATTCAGGGCATGGCTTCAGATGCGTGCAGCCGAGCTATGTTTCAACTAAGCCAGCAGATATTCTATTTAAAACCTGATGTAGTGCATGTGGGATTAAATGAAATTTGAAGACCAACCTTAACCAGGCTAGATTTCTTCTCATGAAAAGAAAAATTATGAAGGAAAATGGTGCTGTGTCCCTGGAGGCTTTGGGGAAAGGATGCCTAAGCAATGCACAAATACAGTAAACTGGACGAAGGCTGTAGTAGTTTTGTTTCTACTTTTGTGCATTTTATAACCATGCAGTGTCAGAAACCACACGAGTGAGTCTATCTGACATTACTTAATTCTACACAGTTTGAGGTAATTGATGACTAAGGTGAGCCGTTTCCATGATGATAATTAGTGGATATGAACTTCCGTTATTTGTTAGCTACAGTGTTCAGCGTTCATTGAACACGTTCCTTTTTTTCGCGAACGCTGAACTGAACGAATCAGTTCACAAATTATGAAAGTGCACGTGAGTGACGTTTTCTCTCGTGAGACTGAACGCAGCTCACGTTTTACATTTGCTGATAACATTCTCCCCTCCTATGGTCCTATATCCTCACATGTGATTGGCCAGAAGGCCGCCATGCTGCCAATCAAAGCAAAGTTCTGCCGTGAGCAGAGCTGAGCCACAGGAAGGAAAAAAGAAGGGGGTGCGGCTCTCACTCGATGGGAGTCGGATCTTCTGATTCACCACAGAGCATCGGCTATTAGAGCACATGACACATCGCTACTGATTACAGGCTAGCATGGTTGGTGCTACGAGTTCGGACGCCTCTACAGAAGGCAGTTTGTTTAATCATTCTGGTCAGTTTGTGAAGAAATCGGTGTACATTTAGATGGGGAAAACCACACGTTTTGTTTACTTTTAGTTATGTTCTTTTCTGAGCACTTTAAAAGATAGTCTGAATGTTGCATTTTAGGCAGACACGTTTTGTTTACATTTTGTGTTAACATTGTCTGAATAAAATTTCCATATACAGTAAACCTGCGCCTCGTTTTTTTCACTTTCAGCATAACATGATGCATTGCCAAAGTGGTAAGATCTATTCCCAACCTCAAAATTGGTTTTAAATGTAACGTATGTCTGTGATTGTTCAGTCGTATGACAGATAGAAGACTGAAGGAGGTTCAAATAGAAGGACGTCGTATTGAAAAAAAAAAAAAAACGAACATGAACTACCGTAGTTCATTTTCTGAGCTGTGAACTTGGATTACGATGAACGTGAACTAGTTCATTTGTTTTTATGAACTGATCTTTGAACTAGGTCTTTTTCAGTGTGAACTGGCACAACACTGGTTAGCTATTAGTCTCGAAGCTCCAGTGCAAGAGTAGAGAAGCAAACATCCAAACCTTAACATGTCTTGGCTGATCAACATTGGAAAATGGCAAAAATTGGATCTTTAGCCAGACTAATGCTTTAAGCCTTAGACCTCAGAGCATGTTGGTAAAATCTGATTTTAGCGAATAAAAACAGTCCAAAACTGGTTTTTGCTCTCCTACATGCTTGCAGTTTACTGCTCTTTCTCTTGGACACGCTGATGGAGATTATTCTGAAAGTTCTCCTGCGAGCAAATGTTCTTTTTTTTCCATTTGTTTCTAAGACCTAAAACACAAGAAATTTGGACATTTTGTTCTTTATGTGCATTTGTGTGTGACACCAGCTTTAACACCCCAGTAGCGTTTTTTTATTATTGCATGTTTTAGATTACAAAAACTTTGGTTCTACATGACACAGGAACACCAAACAAAGCTCTGCACCACATCGGACACCTTGAGCAACAACACAAGCCAAGGAAAGTTGTTTTGCCATATGACGACAATGTGACACTTGTGCTTCCAGCATGGATCCGGGCCACTCGTATTCTTAGGGTTAATTGACAGACTGTCAGTAATAACCTTGCATTCTCTAGTGGTAGCTGCCGGTTTACTTTTGCCCAACGATTCTCATTTCCACTCCATTGTGTAGCGGTCACACAAAGGCAGTTAACCTAATTTGCATGTTTGGTTGTTTCTCCAGCAGCGGCTCAGTGGTCGCGAGACAGACACAGCATGGCAGTTTTCTCTGAGCCCTGCCACTCGCGTGACCCACAGGTTTACTCCTCCCTGCTGGTGGTGATGGAATTGCCCTTGATATTCTTCTTGCAGGGAAGGACAGGAAACATTAAAATGGGATTGTACTGATTTCAGTGAGTGAGAGTTTTAGAGTCCACTGTAATCAACAACCAAAACATGCAGAGCAGTGTGACTAATGACTGATTAAATTAAACAAATTAAGAAGAAAGGTACTGATTATCCACATACAATTGTATGCAGAAGTGTATTGTGATGAATAAAGTGATCACCAAACTTAAAGATCATATATTTCTGTAAACTGTAACATGCAATCACGATTTATTTGCTGAATTTAACATGTTGGAAAAAAAATTGAACCTAAAATGTGGCATATATTTGGGCACCCTTTCAATCAATACTTTGTAAGATTTCCACAGCCTCCAAACATTTCCTGTAGTCAGCTAATAGGACCTTCTTTAGGCTTTTTTTAAGCCACTTCTATATGCATCTGTTTCAGAAATATGCATAGGTTATCTTACAGGGACAGCAGGTTTAATACAAAATCACAGATTTTCAATTATATGCCTGTGAGGGCCACAGTGAAGACCATTTCAAAATTGTAATCTTTCATGTCTTGTAGCGTGCCCAGTGTTGCTAGGGGGCAAAAGTGGACTTGATTTCATCTCCACTGAGGAAAAATAAAACTGAATTTAGCTGGTTTGGTATGTCGAAGGCCATTCGCACGGAGCTGTCCTCATACAGACTGGAGTAGAAGAGAGATGGACAAAACACATCACTTTGGTTTGGTTCAGTTTTGTAGATTTTCGTGGTTGTAAATAAAACTTTCTGCTTAAATTCTGTTTTTCAAATACACCTAATGAGAGAGAGAGAGAGAGAGAGAGAGAGAGAGAGAGAGATGCATGGCATGAGGAGAAATACAGACAAAATGATCGGCCCATTTTCTTATTTATTTAATGACTGACACTGTTGTCTATTATTTTGTCTATTTGTCATTTTCCATGAATGTAGCAGAATACATTCCAGGTGCTCTGATTCCCTAAACTGAGGTTTAATATTGGCTTCAGCACGGCTGTGAAATAAACGCATTATTTGATTTTGAAACAATAGTCTTATGTTATCTAGCCTTTCAGAGACTGATGAATGGCTAAATCAATGAATTAAGGCATTGTTTGTTGTTAAAGTACCACTATATTGTCACCTACAGGATGATAACCTACTGTTTTACTATATTAAAAGATTTGCCTCCCCCATCCACTTTAGTGTGGAGTCAAGAGTTTATTTTTGATTTCTGGATCACTGTCTTGATTTAATATCCAGCCTGTTTCTGTTTCTTCCCTGGTTGTGGGACATCAGATTCTATGATTTCTTAAAATTTAGTAGAACCCTTTCTTCCCTTCATCTCCACAACTGGCTGCTGCACAAGCCCAAAGCATACAGTAATCGATCCAGCCTCCTGATTAACAGTTTGAAAGGGGCTCTTTGAAATGCTTTCTCCAAACATTCATCTTGCGATTGTAGGAGTTTAATTTCGTGTTTCATCAGTCCACCTCATTTCATTTCAGAACGCTTCTGGTTGATCTCTGCTGCTGGTGTTGTATTGCACACATCAGACGATGACTTTTGCGATGAGATCACAGCGAAGGTTAGATTCTGATATGGATGATGTTTGTGCAAACACACTGCATGGTGGTTGCACGTGTTGGTCTCTGACTGTGGGTTCTGCTTTGGATACCTGGTTCATTTCCATTTCCTAATGACATTTCAGACTGTGAAAAATACAAGCATGAAGTGTTTGAACATCTTGCTCTCTTGGTTTATAAGAGTCAATTATCTTTACTTTCAGATGTTCAGTCAGCTGCTTGGATGAGCCCATGGCGCAACAGCCTGAGAGGTTTGAAGAGTCAAATAATTTGTTGTGCTCTGGAATTGTCAACACCTGACTCACATTAAGGCCTTATGAGTCAAATAAGCGCTGAGACCATCAACCTGAAGGGCGCAGCTTCTCACACCTCACTTTTGAAGTCTGTTGAAGTACATTTTAATGCATTAAGATATGTGGGAATGTGTCCAGGGAAATATTCCGTTACCTTCTTTTCACTTTGACAATCAATAACATGACCAGGGATGTCTAAGTCGGTTTATTCTCGGAACGCTCTTCATAAGGTAATTGCTTGAGCCCATGCCTAAATTTGTGGAGCTGAAACAACTCCTTGACCCCTACGAAGCCTCCGTTTTCCATCTTTTCTGTCTCCGAATTATAGATTAGTGCATGAGAGTGCTAAACGACATTGTGAAGCAGATTAAATATAGTTACTGATTAAAGCAGACGAGAACATGACCTACATGCATAACATTTCTCTTGCGTTACACTCTGCTAAGGAATACGTTCAGGGCTTTACAGCTGGGAAAATTGCTCTAATTATAAAGCAGTGTCATACTTCACCCGCGTGCAGGGAACACTTACATATTCTCACCATTACTGGCCAAACGCTTTGTGGAACTCATAACGAAGATAGCGGACAGCTGTGGAGTACGACCTTCTCACAGAGGCTGAAGTCAGAAAGACGGACCCTCCCCTCCACTGCTCCAATACAATACCGAAATCATGCAGCTGATGAGCCTGAAATAGCATGACCCCCTGAGAGGGGCTCCAAAGAACGAGGGGCCGTTCGGCGCTCTCATCAATCTCGCAGCTGCTGTCCCGGCAACTGGACCTTTGGCTACACCGAAAACGCTGTCCTGCCGACACACGATCGCAATCCTTTTATCAGCCACCTGAGCTTGATTTAACGGGCCCATTCCCCCGGAGCGGAGGTGTGATTACATAGCTTCCCCAGCCCTTCTGTCCTATTACCTTTACCAGCGTGCAGCGTCTGCACTTTCACAGGGAGGCCAGAGACTTTAGACGACGGAGTGGGCTAAAAGTAAGGGTGGCCGATATGAAGTCAATGTAACTACACTATGACAGACACACAACAGATGATACACACCGACAAGCCATTATAACATTATAATCACCTGCCTAATAATATGTTGTTCCCCGTTGTGCTACCAAAACAACTCTCACACATTTAGTAATGGACTCTACAACACCTCTGAAGGTGTGCTGTGGTACCCAGATGAAACTTCCACTGAGGCGTTGGCAGCAGATCCTTTAAGTGCTGTAAGTTGTGAGGTGGATCTTCTAGTAGTTTACTCAGCACACCCCATATATGCTCAATCAGACTGAGATTTGGGGAATTTGGACGTCAAGACCATTTTTGCAGTGTGGCAGGACATATTATCCTGCTTAATGAGGCCACTGTCATTATGGTACACCATTGTCATGAAAGGTTGCACTTGGTCTGCAACAGTGTAGGCGGTACGTGTTACAGTAACATCTACACAAACGCAGGGACCAAGATTTCCCAAAAGAAAGTTGCCCAGAGTATCCACTGGTTTGCCTACATCCCATCATGTATCCTGGTGCCATTTCTTCTCTGGGTAACGCCCACACATACGGCCATCCACAAGATGTAAAAGGAAATTTGATTCATCAAACCAGGCCACCATTTGGTCCATGGTCCATTTATGATGCTCTCATGCTCATTGTAGGTGCTTTTGGCAGTTGACGGGTCAGCGTGGGCACTCTGACCGGCCTGCGACTATGCAGCTCCAGACTGTAAACTGTGACACACTGGGTGTTCTGACACCTTTCTATCATAGCTAGAATTGACTTTTTCAGCTATTTTTGCCACCAGATCGGCTAGCCTTTGCTCCCCCATCATTGAGGCACCCATGATTCTGTTGCTGGTTCATTGGTGGTCTTTCCTTGGACCACTTTTGCAAAGTACTAACCACTGTGTACCGAGAACGCCCCAGAAGACCTGCCATTTTGGAAATGCTCTGACCCAGTCATCTAGTAATCACAATTTTGCCTTTGGAAAAGTACCTCTGATCCTTATACTTTGCATATTCCAACACTGCAGCTTCAAGAACTGATAAGAGCTCTGCCTAATAAATCCCACTCCTTGTAACCAGATAATCAGTGTTATTCTCTTCACCTATCAGTCGTTCTAAAGATATGGCTGATCAGCATGTTTATCATTAAATATTCATATATTTCATTTCATGAAAAAGTAAAACTTAATAAAACAAGAGGTCTCCTGAAGCACACATCTGGTTCAAATGATTCTATAGAATAAAAATGAAAAAATACACATAGACATATAGTTAGACATGAAATGTATTCTGTGAAAGTCTCAAGAGTTCCTTTCTGATAACAAGCACGAATGAAAATCTGTTCGCTACCGTGGAAAAAGGAGCCGACGTTCCGCACATCAGCGTAGTTTAATGAAATGTTAATATATCGGGCACAGAGGAATCATTTTGGTTATTGGTAGCAAACGTGGATCAATGAGCGGATGAGCAGGCTTGAGCGAGAAATTAGTGAATGAATAAAATGACTGATGTGATGACTGGTCCCCCTCAAGTACATTAAGGTCTTCAGTATGAGGCAAATTTATGGGGCTTTGATGTGTCAGGTTTGTAGCGGTGAGGAAGGGAGGAGAAACTGAGAACGTATCCGTGGGTTTAAGTGTCCTCATTCATCATT
>JBBIGA010000132.1:12239937-12250646 GCA_037576975.1 Alestes dentex | reverse complement strand
GATGGTAGCTACATGGAATTGGGGGCAAATGTTTCAACATAATTCAAATTCCAAAGCAGAGAGGCTAAGATATGTGAGACAGTGTGTCGTATATCTTCGTCTGTCTTCAGGGGTAAGAGAGCAGTTAAGGTCATTGTTTATTTTTTGTTCCTTTTTTTTGTTCTGTTACACTCAGTAAATACAGTCTCTTCCAAAAGCATCAAGTATCAGTCAGGAATCAGTATAAAAGCATGGTGATATTTTTGATGGACAATGATGGAGATTAACTATTTCAAAGGCTTTCTTGTTTATATTAATCTAAATTATATTTACTGGAACATTTGATGGTATGTCATTGCCCATTTCTTTAAATCCATTTTTTTTTCCTGTTGGCCTTTCTTTTAAAACTCTGATAACTTTCATTTATTATGGGAATATTTGACACGTGACTCATTTCAGTAAACCAAACTAAATTGCAGCTGCTGCCTGTGAGCGGTCTTGCTGTCCTGTGACTGAGCTGCACTGATCTGGTCACCCTTTTTTGCAAATCTCAGGCTCTCAGTGGCAAGAGGCCATTTTCCATTTGTTGGCTAGCAGACATTATCCGAGTTTAATTCAGAGGTGTGACCATGGGCCGGGGCTAGAGGAGCGAACCTGAGAAGAGAACACTCTCTCAGTGGGAACAAATGTAGATGGAACAGGGAGAAGGTGTGCCATTTAAAGACTTGACACATGGGCTGATTTACACACCTGAGCCATTGTAAATGCCAGCCCGGTGACAGCCACGGAACAGCACGATATCTTCTCAGGACTGGCCACAAAGGGGCTCGGAGAGAGAACGGCTGAAATAGAAAAAGGCAGACAGACAGGCTTTCTCCTGGAGGCAGATAAGGCATCTACTCACTGAAGAACATAGAATCCATTAGACTCTCAAGATGCACCTCCACTGTGTAGCTGTCTTCTTCTGTTGTGGGTTTAATCTATGACTTCGCTCCTATTCAAAGGAACCGCTGCACTGCAGCCAATGTGATCACTGCTTGAGGTCACCAAGGTCAGATTATACGATAAAATTAGGAAATGACTGTTCTCAAAGAAACAAAACCTTATCATTCTCAAGCGGCCTCCCTTACAAATAGCAAACAGTTTCTCTAACCTTCATCTTTGTCCACTTCTGTCACACTGAGGAACCGAGCAACTGATGATGAGTATCTATCCCGAGTGTCTGTGGCAAATATTATGCACTGAATACGAAGGACCAGACTGACTAAGCCTTTTGGAGTTTCACAGTCACAGAAATGCATGTATGTTATATGTGTAACATCCATACGCGCCTAAATGCATGTTTTATTCAACACTTACATGTGAAAATGTAAATGCATATGCATTCGATGGTGGACTACGAAAAATGTTGAATAAATGGGTGAAACTACTGGAAGTGATCCATATAAGTTTTGGTGGGCAGTGTTGTGCTGGTGTAAAATAACAGTAGCGTCTCAAATACATGTTCTACCATCTTTGGCAGGAAGAGTGGAAGCAGTTATATGACCTACGGAGGCCCAGCCCTTGAATACATGCTGAAAGAATATCTGCTAACAGAGAAATACTACTTCAACACTGATTAAACCAACACTGATTAAACTTATTGGTAAGAGGCAGGTGTGGCTTCAGGTTTTCACTCCAAATAAGCAGGAGCCCACCTGAATCTACTTGTTAAAACTATTCATCTCAAGTAATTGATCATGCATGCCACCTCTTTGCTGAGATGAAACCCTGGAGGTCCTTTTTGAAAATGATTGGACTTCTCTTGTTTAAATGTTTGGAACTAGCGGCTCCTATGGAACTAACATACTTTGTTTTGCTCTCGGCATTTAGAGCATAATTAGCCTGTTAGGGCTGAACAAACGAAGTAATTGAAATATCTAACTGAATACCAGTACTAGGCTACTGCATAATTAAGCTACATTTCTCCACTTAAATCACAATGGTGCTTAATATAGGACACAATAAAATGGTAGCTCTTTCAATTTGAAAATTGCACATTCACTGTAAAATGTTTAGAGAGAAAGAATGACATTTTTCTCCTCTCTATTCACCTTTTGTTCTGAGCTTGCTGAAGTTAACAACCCTAATTATAACACTAGATTCAGCAGACAGAGTGAAAAAATGACGCCCTTACAACTGTGACAAGTTTTTATCTTGACTTGATATAATTTGGTTTTGTCTAGAACAGTATCAAGAATTGAATCTAGTGCTCACGTCTGGAACCTCAAATTCAAAGTTGTGTTTGTGTGTATATGAAAAATGTTTTGAAACTCTAGAATCACTTTTAAATGCACTATAAGCTCTTTTCAGGATTTTCAGGACTCAGATAACTGATCATGTGAGCCACAGCTTTGTTGGGATGAAACCCTGTGGGTCATTTGTGAATGTGATTGGACACCATTTGTTTAAACTCTTGGAGTTCAACTAGCAGCTCAATTAGGAACAAATACACTTAATAAAATAATGATAATGATGTACATTTCGGGCCAAAACTCCATTTTAAGTACTTACACAGACCCTGATCCTCATGCCTTAAATATACAAGTAAAGTAGAATAATAGGTGATTTACAGTTCGGAGCTAGAAAGGTCGGTTCCTCCTTAATTTTCCCCAAAACATAAAAAAAAAACATTCTTGGCATCAGTCAGCCTTCAGAAGACAAACAGCGACTATCAATCCTGAGGTGCCACAGCACCCATGACAATACAGACACAGCTTTAGAGCTGTGCATGCTTCTACATGTACTGAGAAATTGAATTAACCTCTGTTTAGACTCTTCAAACAGAAACACCTCAGTCCAGAGATCAGCTATTCAGTACCTAATACATTACTCTATTGTTGAATAGTGATGCAAACATTTGAAAACCCTCATCAAAATTATTTGGTATATAACCAAATCATTTTCTAAATAAACCAAGTTCTTACAGGAAAGTCTGCCCACCTGACAGCCCTCTTGGCAAACCCAGGCAGACAATTCCTCTTCCATCAGGATTCTTTTAGCAGAAAGAGCCAATGAACAAGCTGAAATGCAGGGACTTTCCCTGTAAACAGAGATCATGTTGAGTCTTTACATGCTTTTCCATTAATATTTCAATCAGTGAATGGTCCCCTCTGCATTAAATCAGCAACTTGTTATTATGTAGTTTATGTGGTTACTGATATAAATATTGCTGTTCACAGGCATTAGATATCCTCGTTAATAGAACGTCCATTTTCTATGATTCATTGAGACTAGGGCTTGGGCACTGCAAGCAAAAATACTGTTTGATATTTGCTGGGAACTGTTCAGTCATCACCCCCCACCACCAGCACACATGCATGTACACACAAACAAACACACACACACACACACACACACACACACACACACACACACACACAAAGAGAAAGAGAGACCCATTCACACTGTTCACAACCCTGTCTTTTTATTTGACTGTGTTCTGTAGTGATGCAATGCTTGTCTGAATGAACTAGAATTCACAGCAGAATTTAATCAAATGCAGTTATGCACCATAAACGTTTAAAAAGCGCCTCACACCTGCTAGTAATGTGATCTTCTTCTTCTTTTGTTGTTTACTAGTGGTTGGCAAATAGCTGTAAATAGGCGTAAACGTTAAAAAGAGAAGGATTGATGAACATGCCACAGTCTAGCTAGGTGAGGAGATGTATCCTCCATTGAGAGTTTAAAAGAAAGTGTGCAGCGCACTAAAAATTGCGTTCTTATTTTAGAGAACCTCTGCTGAGATTCAGTGTCTACTTATGATTTGTGGGTGACTGGAATAACAAGTGCAGCACCAGGGAGATGAATAAAATATGAATTCATAATTATTTGAATTGTGTTATGCTGTTATGCTCTCGGTGCACGGCTTCTCTGTGATCTCTAGAGCCGCTAAGGAGGAAATAAAAACACTCCCTTGGCGGCACCACTCACCATACTGCCAATACTGGGTTGGTTCTGAGATCAAATGTGTGTGTGTGTGTGTGTGTGTGTGTGTGTAGTCTTTCGAATGCCTCTTTACCACAGATGGCACAAATCCACTCACGTCTTTCCGACTCAAGCAGCTGCCTGTAGCTGCTAGTCAATTAAATTCAGAGACGCTCTAAAAACACAGAGGCGAGGCTGTAACGCTGAAGTGCAAATCGCTGTCATTGATGCAAATGGAAATCTATGCATTTGGAAGGCTTTTGTTATCCGTATGCAAATCAGGCCGTTGCTACCTTTGTTCAAGCATTTTGGAGTGATTTTACCTCGGCACCCGTGACAGCAGCATGACGGAGAGAGAATTCTTTGCATGTAGGAGGAATGGATGAATGTCAATACAGTCAAAAGTAATGGAAATAAATATGACATTCTGCATCATGCGAAAAGTGTACCAATGCACTCCAGTAGCCAAAAATACCACGTCCCAGTCCATTAAGGGTGGATTTTAATAATGCAGGCAGCTTGCCTTGAGTGGCACTTGATGGGACAAATGAGAAATATTAGTCTAATCAAACTGCAGGAACACTCCTGCCTACACTTTAATGGATCCCTCGGGTGGCCCGTGTTTGCTAAGCTACCGGCGCCCTGATTATACCTCGACCCAAACCACACGGCATGACGGATCACGGCTCACTCAGCAGTTAGGCCAGACCAGCAGGGGTGTGAAAGCTCCGGGTCAATAGGCATGTTGCGCCACAATGTGGGGCAGATGGCCTCAGAGAGCAGATCTATGCTTCACAAACACCTCGCCGTCCTTCAATCACACAACCCACTGCGCAGAGGCAATGAGGTCACAGCTTTTAGTCTGGGGTGGGCGAAACGGCAAAATCATGATACCTGAACATATTTTCACACTACACAACATAGAGCACATTTGTTTTATGGAACAAACAAAATGAGGTGGAACGAACAAAATGAGTGAAAAATCCGTTGTGCCTCATTAGTTAAAAGGGCAATTAAAATGTGTAAATATCAAAAATATGCTCATACATTTCAAATATACATAACAAAAATTGATACAGAGACCATAAGAAATACCACAAAATGCCAAAGGGGATCATACCCACTTCAACAACACTGAACAGGTTGCTTGGTTTGTTTGAAAGTGTCAGTGATGAGTAAAACCAACCCTGGACATTTTGTTTGTCACCCATCATGGTTGGCAAGTTACAGGCTAGTTTGGGAGTCAAGCATGGATTCAGGTAAGGGCTGATGCTGTTGCTTATCTTGGTATTTGAAGAACAATCGAATAATCGCCAATAATTGGTGGATTTCTTTGTTTTGTTTTTTGTTTGTTTGTTTTAGCTCTAAAAATTCCAGACTTTTAGAGTTAGAGGCGTTATACTCACTAGGTTAAATAAAAAAACTAAAGGTTTTAGTATAAACTCACAGAAAATGGTAATCACAAGTGGACTTGATTAAGTGGATTTGACAAGTGGGATTTTGAAGGTGTGTGCCATCTCTTTACTATGAAAACAAAAGCAAGAGACAGAACACAGACCTGGGACAACTAAAGGGAAAATGCCCTGAAATCAAAATAGGCACTGTAACCACAGTGTTGAAAATACATCATAATAATAAGAGTAACTACAAATGAAGAACAGAGCGATGAAATGAACTGACAATGGCAAAAACACTGCTGTCATTTCTTAGAGATGTAAGTAATAGCCTGCTAGGATACAGTCACTTATGCTTATGAACTCTCCTCAGCCTGCCAAATTCTTTGCGAGGCTGAAGTAAGAGATATCAACCAGTGTGTGCGCAAAGTAACGAAACAAGTTAATTTGCTTGGGTCTTCTTTTCACTCATCGTGAACAAGATTCGTGTTTGTCTACGCAAGTGGTTTCACTCATGGTGGGCAAATTTGGTGGCAGTTTGTAGCACCAATAGCTCCCCCTTGTGGAGAATGTTCAGCCTGCAGATGCAGCTTTATAATGACCTGCAAGCACCCTGTTTATCATTCAAACTGCCAACAAATCACTAATCTGATGTGTCGATAATTTAAATTTGAATTGTTTCATTTTCTTAAACTAGTAATTATGGCACACCTAGACAGGGTTGGATGGAATTTTGTCAGGATGTATTGGAGACTGGAATAAAATTCCAGGCCTGATTTAATTTTGGAGGCACAGGATCGTCAGGACAAAAACTTCTCCCGAAAACCTTAGAGAGCTGCACCATGTCTTAAGTCCTTTTTAATGTAACATGCAGTTTTTCATTCTTCTAGAAGTGCTGACGGTACTCACAATATGTTCAGAAGAGCGTACCTTGATGTAAATTATCATGATAAAGATGTCAAATCATCATACTGCCCTCCCCTGCTGTGAGCAGAAAGAGAAGTCAGAGTGGGACTGAAATTTTCATGGCGCAAACATTATTTTGTATTTCAAAGTTAAAAACCCTGGAGCTTAATGAGAAGCTGTGTGAGTGTGTGTGTGTGTGTGTCGGGAGGGTGGGGGGGTAGGCTTTTCCCAAGACATTTTTGACTCTGCCTTGGTGCTAAAAGACTTGCATTAAAGCTTTTTAGGTATCCTCCCAGGGAGGAAAGGTGAAAATTTAGCCATTTATCCATCACACATGGGCACATCCACTAAATATGGCATTTATAATTGAGTTTCATTTTTCATCTGCCCCAATAAACCTCACCACCTGACCTGACCTCAAATGCACACTGAAATCCGGAGTGCTGGTTAATTGAGGTGATTTAAATTCTAGTACTTCTGTCCTAACAGCCGTTAACAACCTGCAAATGTAGACAGTAATTAAGCCAGTGATTACCAGAAAACAAACAATGTGATGATAGGGTACAGTAGCAGAGTTTTTTTTTTTAAAAAAAAAGGTGTGGGTGAAGAATCTGGAGTGCTTCCTGAAAAAAGAGGCTGGAACTGCTCTGCGAAAAACAAGTGCAGAGAAAATTCAAATAATGACCTGTTGTAGTAGAATAAAAGACAGGAGGAAGGAGCTCCGACTCCGCTCCTTCGCAGAGGATAACTGAGGATAATGGTTGAAAACTTTGTGTTGTGACCCATCTTATAAACTGAATTAGATTCATGGGTGGAGATCAAGTAAAGTGGCCCCTAATAGTCACTCATGAACACACTGCAGTGTGAACAATGTGAAATTCTTTCTCTGCGTTTATCCCCTTCACCATGTGAAGCAGTGGGCTGCCACCAATGGTGAGTTCCTGGGGAACAGTGCGTGGGGATGGTACCTTGCTCAGCAGTACCTCAGTGCTGCCACTAGTGGTCCCGGGATTCGAACCCACAACCTTCTGATCACAGAAGTAACTCCCTTTGCCCAGCAAACGGTTGCCAGGGTGGACAAGCTTTTTAAAAGCTATTTCAACCTCAAAAAATGAACAACATAATAGTGAACTTATATTGAATATTGATTGTAGAACCGTTTTTTCTTCAGTTTCTCTTCAGTCTGACGTGTTACTCACTTAGCACCAGGAAATGGCTCCAAAATAAAACACAGTAGACAGCAGCTAAGCGACAGCATACAGGTACACACACAGAACATGTCCAGCTTTCTTTTCTAAGCGTGTGTAAATTTAAGAAAAGTTAAACTGGAACCAAACGTGTACCATAGTGTCTGGGTTCTAAGCTAGCTCAACTCAGAATTGAATTAGTAATGTGTGGCACTACTTAAAACAGTAGCCTGCTAAAAAAACTAACTAGGACAGACGAGCTAGCCTTAGTTTAACCCAACAGGCTACAGATCCAAACATCACAGAACAGATTTAAGCTCACAATTGTGTCACTCCAACACACACCTTTCAACTTCAGTCCTTCAGATTTGATTTATTATCATGTAAACGCGCGTCAGTGTAGCGTCATTTAGCTGTAATTGAACCTGCTCTGTGGACCGCAAAGCTGTTAGCATGCTATGATAATGCTTAGACATCATTTACACTGGGATGCTTTTTTGTCATCCCCACCACTTTTTCTGGTGGCTTATTTTGCCCCTACGATCTTTGAGCAAATGTTCAAAGATCAGTAGCTCCTTGAGCGTTTGCTCTACTGCTCAAAGCATCACTGGCTCTCATTATAAATAAATGCTCTCGTTGGCCTTTTGTCCAGCTGTCTTTCCATTTTAACGTTTTTCCCCAAATGTTTTCACATTCTTTCTCCACCTTTGTCGACCCAGCAAAAAATCTCTCTTATTTTTAAACTTCGGGGCTGACTGGTATGGTGAAGGCTACGACATTAACTTAGCCAGCAACATTAAAACAGCTGACAAATCTAGAAGAAGCTTTGTTTTTTGTCACATGCATAGTCATACAAGTACAACATACAATGAAATTCTTTCTCTGTGTTTAACCCATTCACCAGGTGAAACAGTGGGCTGCCACTGAGGTATCCTTGACAGTACCTTGCTCAAGGGTACCTCAGCAGTGACACTAGTAGTTGGGATTTGAACCTCAACCGTCTGATTGCAGGGCTGACACCTTAACCACTAGGCCATCCAGCTGCCAACTAGCCCATTAAACCTTGATTACTTGATGAAGATCTACAATCAATGCTCACGGCCTTGATTCTTATAGACTTGCATTTAAAAAAAAAAACTCACAGGGATTAATAATTCACTCTAAATTTAGGTGTCTGCCACAACATGCTTGGAATCTGGGATTTTTGCAAGCATTCTGTAAAAAAGTCTGTCAGCCTTGCAACGGTGACTATGAAGAACCAGAGCATGGAAAGGCCAGCTGGGCATGGGCAGGCTACTGTGGCTGTTAGCTTGCTGTGGTCAAAAACTAGGGATGGACAATATGGTAACTACTGTAATACATTAGGTTGCAGTGTGCTTTGCAGTCTGAGCATATTGTGAGTGTACCAGTGCTTAAAGAACGCTGACCACCTGCATGATTCATCTCAAAGAGAGCAGAAAAGGGTGTGAAAACACGGCATAAATATCATTGCACTTACTTTTTATTGCATTTCTAATTGGGACACTGATATTTTACTTTGTTCCTGCATTTCAAAGCTGGTAAATATTCTGATCCATTACATACATCCTGACAAAAAGTATCTGTATCTGCACAGGTTGCCTGGAAATAGACTTAAATGTTCCTCTTAGCCCTGAAAACGAATGGGTCAAATTTTTTGTTGTACTGGGATTATACCGTATTCAGTTGTCCAGTTTAATCTGTTAAACTATAAGTGATATTTCTTCCCCGTAGCCAGTGTTTTTCAGCATTTCTGAGCTCAGAAATGTTTAAAAATATTCCACCTTTTCAGTGTAGTCATTTTTTTTTTTTAATCTCAGCTCACGCAATGCAAATTTGCATAAGCCCCAGTGGAATACCGCACTAAATGACTAAATAGCGATTTCATAAGTGACAGTGGAATTAAAACTCCATGCATCATGTAAACGAAATTTGGGCCAGTCTTTGGGTTGAGCAGTCGCTCTATAAAAAGCTGTCAGTTACAGGCAATTAGCTTTTGAGACACTACAGAATAGTAGATCATTTACAGCGATGCCAAATTTGTGCTTGGGAAAACGGGACGCTTAAGAAAACAGACTTGTCTGGAACGATTTACCAGTGATGTGTGCTCGGTTCGTAATGCGATCAGTCAAAAAGTAATGTTTCACCTGAAATGTAAATCCTTAATCCTGTTGAAGGCATTGTGTTTGGGGGGATTATCCATAGTAGATTGTGTTTAGATTATCACATGCAAATAAAGCTAACCATGGAGAACTGAAATGTAACATCAGCTTCCCTTTTTCCCCAAATCTCTTTGCATGCTTTTTTCCTTTTGTAAATGGAAAAAGTGGAAAGTGTTTTATTAGAACTTCTCAGGGGCTAAAAGCACATCATTCTAATAAAATAGCCTGGGCCATGAGCATCTCATAAATTTAATCTAACCTCTCCAAAACGCTCTTATAAGGCTCCTCAGTGCTCTCACCCCTAACCACCAAACATCCACGTGCAGCCTGGCCACCTCTGTCCACCTTACGGCACTCATGTCCTTATTCGGTCTGCTCCCAGTGCAGTAAACGGCAGATATCATGAAGGTTTATATTTGTTAGCAGATGTAGTGGTACGCACTATTAGTCACTCTGACAGCTACTTATACCCACTGGGCCTTTGAGAAGGCACGGCGTCTGTCTTTGCTGCAGTTACTCACAGCCGTTATGGCCCTAGTCCATTTTCCACTTTTGCTGCATGTAACAGTAAAAGGTGTTTACCATTTGGTGAGTAAACTTGCGATAATCTGACCAAATGAATTACTGATCATATCGTGTGCTCTTTGTGCTTCACGCTTGAAGCATTAGACTCACTGTAAAGAGCCTTACTTTGGTTCTGTTATCATGGTCCAACACACCGTACCCTGGACTATTCATTAAGCATGTCTAAGTATGGTACACTCATCCAGCTAATGGAGTAGTACTTACTGCAGAACATGACAAATGCCTCTGTTCGTTATTAGAATAAAGAAATAAAATAAGCTTGGGCTTCCCCAATCTTATGCATTTTACTAGTTTAATTAAGGCTATTAATGAATCATGGCTCGATTGGTTTAAATATATACTCACTATTAGGGGTGGGCAAAAATATAATATCACAATTATTATTACATACACACACACACACATACATACATACACACATACATACATGCACATACACACACACACACACACACACACACACACACACACATATATATATACATACACACACACACACACACACACACACA
>JBBIGA010000132.1:12220795-12235144 GCA_037576975.1 Alestes dentex | reverse complement strand
TAATAATAATAATAATAATAATAATAATAATAATAATAATAATAATAATTATTATTATTATTATTATTATTATTATAAAACATTAAATAAAAATAAATACATCTATACCTACAATAAAAAATAAATTAACCTATAGAATAAAACATATACAAAATAACAATATTCAAAACAGTACAGTACTATGTATTTATGTACACACTGGAGTGTCCTCAGTTGTTTGGTAGCTGCAGACATTGACAGAAACAGCAATAATGCGCCAGAAAAAATTGCATAAAGTAATATAGTACATTTTCTAGACAGACACAAAAGTCCTCTTAGCAATTTCTTTATTTATTTATATATTTTCACGGCATATATTTCGCCAAACCTCTTCATACAGTGGTAACTTTATTGGTTTAACTCCCTTTTAAACCTGTTCAGAGCGATTACAGGTTAATGGAGTAGATTTAGTAGCCAGTGTCCATTTAAAAAGAAAAATAATAACGTTAATAAAAAACACAATATTTACACGTTGACGTTTTCCCGCCAAAATCGGGGGGCTTATTTGCATGAACCGGAAACAGCTTTGTTATTTTGATTGTTGCTGTTACTAAGTAAAGAAAGCTCAAGACTGTAAAATTATTTAAAAAATAACACGATTGGCAACAGCTTTAGCCAAGCTGTGTAGACAATAGGTGTTTCTCTCTTTCATGTGTTTTCCGTAGGTACTTTTAGTGTGGAAAGAGGAACTGGAAACCATTTATTTATTTTATTTATTTATTTAATTTTTTTTGCACTTGTCTCTTCAAGGATGGCGGCAAATGAGGGAGAGGAGGCCACTGTGTCTCTGGTGGACGTGCTGGAGGAGGACGAGGAGCTGGAGCAAGAAGCTTCAGCCGTACTTGGAGGCAGCGATTCAGAAAAGTGCTCCTATCCCGAGGTAAACATTTTGTTGTTTTTCTTGTTACGACCTGGCAATGTGGGCGTTTCTACGCAACGTGTACAAATGTTTGTGGACACTCGTCTTTCTGAAATAAAGGGTAGCAATAACAGTTTGTTCTTCTTTTTACTGCTCTGATAGCCTCTATTGTTCTGAAATATCCTCTACTCTCTTAACAGCCTCTACTCTTCTGAAACAGCTTCTGCTGTCTTAATTGCCTCTACTCTTTCTTTTCTACGCAACATGTCCAAAAGTTTGTGGACAAACATTTCTTCTGAAATAAAGGGTAGCAAAAAGAGAGTTTGTTCCTCTTTTTATTGCTCTGACAGCCTCTACCATTCTGAAAAGGCTTTACACCGAAGATTTGACCATTTCTGTTGGGATTTGATTGCGATTAGCCACAAGAGTATTAGTAAGGGTAGTTAGTGGAAGTGGATTAGTGATGGATCACAAACTCCAGCTCATCATAAATCTACTGGACGGTTCTCCAGCAGAACCCAGCTCCAGTAGTCCACAGGCCAACGCTGGTGGCTTCATACTCCCTTATCTGTGGACATGGGGTTAATTTGCTCGAGAATCCCATTCTGTTCGCAGTGCTGTTCTATTTAGATTATAAAAGCTCCGAGTGTGTTATTTGTTGACACCTGTTTCAGCAGTGTGAGTGCACAAACTAGCTGAATTGACTCGTCCACATACTTTTGGACTCTTTGTGGACCGCGTAGCTTCGGTTGCACGATGGTAGCGAAGCACAAACACAAAACCAATGTTTGGTTCAGTTTTTAACACACAAGGACCCTCAGCAATCTGCAATATTGCAGAAAGGGAGCAGTATAGTTAAATATCAGATCCACAAAGGTCTAATTATAATTCAGTGACTGTATCTAACAGTCAGTTTGTGTTGAGGCTGGATCCTGGTCTTCAAGACTAGATACTTTTTCACACTGCTGAAACTGAGTCAGCCCAAATTCCTCATGGATTGCTTTGGAAGAACATTTGGATTTAAAAAAATCAGACTTTGTCGGCCATTTTGTTTTCAATTAAAGGGAATCCCTACTATTTTGTTTAGCATTTTTTCCAAAATCAGTGCGAGATGAAAACCAGGCGATACAGAGCAAGTCTGGTGTGAAATTATCAATTTTGGAGGCACTTGACTCCACTAGGGTTTCTTTACAGTGGTGGTAATAGGAACCAAACGTCCCAACGTCAACAACTCCAATATTGCTGTTGTATTTACTATTGCTATTGATTTTCAAGGACATTAGCTTGTATCTGACTTGCTGTCTATTAAATATATCTATGTACACTACATGGACAAAAGTATTGGGACGACCGATCCTTACAGGGACTTTAATGACAATGCATTCAAAAACATGGACTTTAATATGGAGCTATAACAGCTTCCACTCTTCTTGGAAGGCTTTCCACAAGATTTTGGAGTTTCTGTGGGAATTTGTGCCCATTCATTCTGAAGAGTATTTATGAGGTCAGCCACTGATGTTGGATGAGAAGGTCTGGCTCACAATCTCCATTCCAGTTCATCCCAAAGGTGTTGGATGGGGTTGAGGTCAGGGCTCTTTGTGGGCCATTCAAGTTCTTTCACACCAAACTCATTCAGCCATGTCTTAATGCCTTGCTTTGTGCACTGGGGCACAGTCATGCTGGAATAGAAATGGTTCTTCCTTTCCCAAGACATTTTGGCCTTGGTGTGCTGAAGCATTAGGACTGCCCCACACTGGAAGTATGGGGTCTAACCTAAACCCTGAAAAACAGGTGTGTCCCAGTACTTTTGTCCATATAGTGTAGGTTACAGCGACATGTGTCACATTGCTTTCTCTTCTATTGGTAGCTGCCATCTCACATCGCTCAGTATTTACATAAAACAGACCTCTAGCCTATTTTGCTTGTCACTGTAAATCGTCAACTCTCATTGAAAATGAATGGCAGTTGACCACGGGGTTAGGGCTGCATTTTAATTGATTTTGACTTAAGCAGATGTTTGTGTACGCGAGCAGCATTGTTCACACAGTGGTCTGCATACCTTTTGTCTGTCTGGAGAAATAAAAACTAAAGGCTCAATGTTGACACAAAACACCCTCCTTGATTAATTTTTTGATTGGTCAACACTGAGAATGACAACAGCTGAGGAGAGATCTTTGTTCAGTTTGAGAAAACACCAGAGATGAAGATCAGAAGTTCATCTCTCATCTCTACCTTTACATCTCATCTCCAACTTTATGTGTACGTTTAGTTACCCCATGGGCACCATGTGAAATGTTGAAAATTGATGATACTAAAACTGACTGTTATATTTCTTTTTATTATATATATATAGTTTGAATGGTAAAAAAATAGAAATATAAGAACAAATGTTTAAAAAAGCACTCATTAGGCCTATCTAAAGGACAGTGTGGACCAATATTCTGAGGTATGATTGACATCCCTTTGTCCAACACATCTTGTCTCCCAGTCTTCTCCAGACGCACAGACTTTGGATTTCTCAGCTTCATCTTATTTGTCAAAAATGAGGTGTCACAACATTTTGATTGTATGTTCTGATGTGTGTAGTTTCTGGAACACAATAATTATTTGTTGAAAGCTTGGTTTTAATATTTTTTTTTGTTATTTTAAGTCATGAAATGTCAGTTTGCAGGCTAGCTTTTTAGCATATGCAGCACCATCATTCCTCTCGGTTTTTTTTGTTTGTTTTTTCCCCAACTTTTCCACCCTGACTTCTTTAGTTGTGTTCAATTCCACGCACTGGCCAGGACTTCCCCAGTCAGACAATACTGGGGGGGGAGCCCGGGCTCACAAGTTTTTGTGAAGCCATCATGATATATAATCTATTCAAAAACCTGCTGCGATCACGCTTTAGGCCTTTTTTTTTGTGCTAGGACAACGCTTCACTACCCTGTGTATTTTAATGTGACCTGCATAACACCACCGGTATCAGCGCTAACTGGTGACCGAGGGAGAGCAAGAGAAATATGCACACGTCGGCTTAAAAGAGTTTTTCACCGTCTCTTGCTTCCAGTTCTTGCGAAGTTGGCTTCTGTTGTAGCCTATGAATGAACGCCTTTTTGCAATATTGTGAAAATATACTACATATTTCGCATGAAAAGTGTAACAATAATGAGTAGGTTCCTTATCGTTTTTGTTTGCAAAGCGGTTGGAGCAGGTTGAAAGGCCGTGAGACAGGGCAAGTCCCTAACCCTAACCGAGAGCCGGCGTCAGAGTGGATCTACCAGGCTGGCATCTAACTGACTATGGGAGGGGCACTACTGATCGTGAACTATATTCATATGAGCGACACTAGAGTGTGTAGGCGGGGCATGGCGACTCGCTGGCGGGGGCAATGCCTTCGAATGCCCCCCCTTGATGCCGGCACTGCCCTAACCCTAACCCTCACCCATACCCTCACTCTAACCCTCACCCTCACCCTAACCCTAACCCTAACCCTAACCAGTTAGCACTGATACTAGCGCTGTGTTACGCACTGCGCATTAAAATACATACGGTAGTGAAGCGTTGTCCTAGCACAAAAAAGGCCTAAAGCGTGATCGCAGCACGTTATTTTATAGATTTTATGTCGTGATGGCTTCACGAAAAGTCTTGAGATCGGGTTGGGGTGGGTGAGGGCTCGCACATTCTTCCTCCAGGACATGCCTCCACTATTTTTTGAGATGCCACTAACACATCATTGAACAGCTCAACACACTTGGAGGAAAACACTAACCACCAATTCTGTTATGTCAGCTAACAGACACACATGGGTTATTATACTGAGTGATGAGGGAGAGCGAGAGGGAGAGGGAGGGCCATCCTAACCACCCAGACAGAGCAAAGCCAGCAGTGCGTCCTTGGACTCTCAGCCACCGATGTGTGTGTGTTGCATGTCTGATGATAATATTATATTATTATTTATTATAGCTAAATTATGTATTATGGCTTTAAATTATATATGTGTGAGTAGTAATGGAGTTCTGCTACTGGTTATAATTGTCTTAACTTGGTTCATGATTACATATCGTAAACCAGGGTTCAGAGTTTGGTGATTTCCGTGCTCAAACACAACTGGTTCATCTCACATGTTATGTGCCAGGTTTAGTGATTGTGTTTTAGGAGAGAAATCACCAACCTGTACTGGACACTGACCCTCCAGAACTGTCTTAAGCATTCTAAAAGTAATGTGCTTTGTTTGTGAGGGTTCTTAAAAGGCACAAATGTCAAAGCTTCACCATGTGAAGGGTCTCTGCAGGCCACCACACAAACACAAAATATATTTTTGGAGATTTCAATACGGGTAAAGGTACTGTGTCATTTTTGTCGAAAGATATACCATTTTTGACACTTTTATCTTTCATGACATTGAAACAAGCTGAAATAGACCAAAAGCGAAAACTCGATGAAGAACAGAAATCAAATGTAAATGTTGTTGCACATTTCTCTGTGTAACAAATGATGTAATTATTACAATTGAATGGTGTTGCAATGTGACAGCACTAACTCCAGCAACGACTAATAAGAGAAGCAGAAGTGGCCAAAAACATCAGAAAAAAAGCAAAACTTCATTATTTGAGTGGCTCAGATCCTTGCTTCTTCAACACTAATGAATTATTGACCCCTAAAAGAGATCCGTTCTCTAAGGGTATGCAGGGGCATACTGATGAAGTCATTATTAAGTGTTGAGCTCAGTGGGAAATCTGTGCCTGGTTGTCTGCGAATAATCTCCTGGCACAAGTCTTTTCATCCCACAGCATGCAGGGCCAGGCATACCAATGTGTGTCATTCATGAGACAATAAAGGCGATATGTAGGGACGGCCGTAGTATGTAAAAGCCTGGCTGAACAGATCAGTCAAATAGCCAGTGTTATGATTCATGTCCCCTGGCAAGAGAAATGGCTTAAATTATACACGAGCAATTAGATAGAGAAATATATGTTATCTATGCATGTGATATGCTTCCAGGATCATGTCTCAGGGCCTGGTGAGGATATTAATGAGGAACCATGAGTCATTTCACGGAAGGAACAAATTCTTCTTTTTTGCATCAGTGAAGGGTCTCTTATCGTGGCTTTGCTATAAGTGCTTCTCCAATTTTTGAGGGTTACCGGCATAAAGCTCTCAGCAATAAATGAGGTTCAAGTCACTGAAAGGGCCGAAAATAGCAGGCTAGCATGTCACAACATAAATTATAATTTCCTGCACAATGGCAGCATTATAAGAGTTCATTACTAACTGTCATGTGAAGCAATGACTCCTGCTGTTTCACCTCTGTCGCGACTACTCAAACACCTCAAAGTGTTGGGCAAATATTGCACCTTTAATTGTGTCTCATCATGAGTAAGGAACTCACAGAAGTAGTCTCATCTAGTCCCTAAAGATTAGAAGAAGAAGAAGAAGAAGAAGAAGAAGAAGAAGAAGAAGAAAAAGATAATGATGATGATGATGGAAAGTAATGAGCTGTTTAAATATTGGTTAAAGACACTTGCACTCAAAAACAAAAATGTTGAATAACTAATAAAAAGTTATTGTCCTCAGGAGCACTGCTGAGATCCACAGAGAGTAGCAAGAGGGGACACCCTAACAGAAACTGCTGACTAGGTCTGTGGAGAGCAACCAGAGCGAGAGGACATAGTAGGGGTACAAATTCCCAAAAAAGCCTTTGTTTTTGAAATATCCTTCCCTAAGGTAGAGCAAAGTACACATTTAAGCAACAAAAACATTCACAAACGACCAACCACTTTTTGTTCTCAATAATTAGTAAGTCTCTATAAACTGTTTATATTTATAACTTTTTTCTGCAGTCCAGTATGTCTAGAAACTAGGATTTGGCTAAGGATTTTCATTTCAGTGCATCACTATGAAGGAGTATACACACATAAGGGAACAATATGCACATAGATGAGGCCAGGAGTCAATGGGAAATATGATTCAGAAATGTATTTTACTCTACAGGTTGCATCAGGACAATGAAAATGTTTTACATGATGTAAGCTCCTCAGTCCAAAGCAGTAGGGCATCGACATAATGGCGGGTCAAATGCCCATTCCCTCCTGTGGTTCTGTCGGCCACGGCCACCTTATTTACTTTGTTCTGTTCTATGGTGAACAAAGACTTCTTGCCAAGCACTTCAGCGCTGACAGCACTGTAATCCGCATGCAGAGGCTCTTGATGCCTGACAATCTTATTGCAAGACTACCCTTGAAAAATCCAGCAGCCAATTGCATCAGCCAGACATAAGTTCAATCAAAAAGGTCTTCAGAAAAGGCCTAAAAAAGGCTATAAAAAAAGGCTGTCTATTGGAGTCCATTGTAGCATGTCTCATAAGTTTTGGTAGGAAACAATATGATTCAGCTCTTTTAACACACAACAGAAAATTATCCAATAAGAACTTTTTTGTGATACGCTATAAGGACAAAAGTATTAGGATGCCTGACCATTACACCAACAGGGACTATAATGACATTGCGTTTATATACATAGACTTTAATATGGAGTTGGTCCATCCTTTGCCGCTATAACAGCTTCCACACTTCTTGGAAGACTTTCCACAAAAAAGTTTTACTGTGGGAATTTTTGCCCATTCATTCTGTAGAGCATTTATGAGGTCAGACACTGATGTTGGATGAGAAGTCCTGGCTCGCAATCTCCATTCCAGTTCATCCCAAAGGTGTTGGATGGGGTTGAGGTCAGGGCTCTGTATGGGCCAGTCAAGTTCTTCCACACTGAACTCAACCAGCCACGTCTTTATGGAGCTTGTTTGTGCACTGGGACACAGTCATGCTGGAATAGAAAAGGTTCTTCTCCAAACTATGTCCACTAAGTTGAAAGCATGGCGTTGCCTAAAATGTCTTGGTAATGCTGTAGCATTAGGATTGCCCTTCACTGTAAGTAGGGGGCCTAGCCTAAATCCTGAAAAACAGGTGTGTCCCAAATACTTTTGTCCACATAGTGTATCTAGGCAGTGATCTCTCCCATTGGTTAGGCTTTGCCAGATCAACCACTAACATATATAGGACTCCATGTTAGGACTGAATGATATGTTTTATGTATACTGTATACAGTAATACATTATACACTGTAGCTTCTTTTTATGGTACATTTATTTTCCTCGCATGTCCAATTTCTGTCACTCAGTAGGCTAGAGATGTGATTTGAATCCACAAGCACATTTGACCTTGTAATAGCTGTGAGTTAAGATTTGTCTGAATCTCTAATGAATCCAGCGTAGAAGCTGTTTAAGTGGAAAAGAGGTGTGTTGGCGCGGGACAATTCAGGTTAAAAATCCAATCCATGCTGAACAATGGATGAGCAATCAGGGTAACAAAAGCTTTTGAAAAGACCTCGGTAAAATGACCGGGGGTTCATATCAGTGGAAGAGTAGCAAAATGCAAAATCTCATTATTTGTCTGCTTGAATGTGGGTGCTGGGTTTGGCTGTTATTATGGCTTTTGCTTTGAACCATAATTTTCGAACCTGAGCAGCCAGCGAAGCCCCGTGACAGGAAAAGGCATGTATGACCTATTCATGGTTTTAAAACCATCAAAAAAAGGACATTTATTTTCATAAATGGTTCAAGTTTAAGTGTGTTTGAGTAGTTTGAATGGTTTGATGTATGAATCACGGGACAAAAGCACAATTCATTATTTTAAAGGGTACACTTTACCAGCAATTGGACAATTGGAGTGCAGCTAGCATTAAAGCCGTGCTTGTAAACAGAATAATTGAGGGCAAGGGAGAAGGTCACTTTGAACTGGAATCCTCACTGAGAGATTATCATGGTTATTACAATTTCAAAGTAGGGGGTCTCCACTGTCTGACTATAATCACAGTACATTTCAGACAGCAGTGGGAAATGCGGTCATGTATTTATAGTAAATGTCAGTCAAGAAAAAATACATTTCTGATTCCCGCACAACTTGGACCATTTGTATCACGTCCTATGTTCTCAGACCTGGTTAAATATTGCAGCCTCAATTTGTATTTTTACACACTAGAGAGCTTTAAAGTGCTCCATGTCCTACATTTTGTCTTCTGATGTTCCTGTCATCATGATTCATTTTTCACATGGTCAATTTTTAATCTCACCTTAATTCTTAGAGTTATTTGTTATTCTTTGCTACTGTGGCTTTAAATAGACTTTCTGTTGTTTGGCAACCTTGTATTTTGCCTTCTTCACCTAAAAGTTTGATCTGAAACACTTCTTGTTGTTCGGCGACAAATGTATTGGGACACACCTGTTTTTCAGCTTTTGGGTTAGGCCCCTTACTTTGAGTGAAGGACAATCTTAAAGCTTTATCAAACCAAGACATTTTGGACAACGCCATGCTTCCAACCTTTTGGACACAGTTTGGGGAAGAACTTTTCTGTTCCAGCATGACTGTGCCCCAGTGCACAAAGCTCTGAGTCCTGACCTCAACCCCATCCAACACCTTTGGAATGAACTGGAACGGAGATTACGAGCCAGGCCTTCTCGTCCAACATCAGTGCCTGACTAGTTAAAATGTAAAACTTAATCCAAAAGATAAATGTATTATATATTCATGAATATGAACCAGTAGGTTTTTCCATGGTTGCTCCACAGCCAAAACATGGTTAACCTGCCTTTAATCTGTACCACATGCACAAAAAGTGCGCTTACGATCTGAATCTATTTTAGAACCATTGAAAAACATACTCCTGTGTTGTATCTCACAGAAATGTCCTGCTTTGTCAGTCATGCCAGTCATTTCTGGTTTGGAACGAGCTTCCCTAAAATGTTTAGCCTAATGCAAAACTACACCAAGAGCTGCCAACACAGACTTAGCAGATTAAATTTTCATTCAAAGGATTTTGTGCTAAAATGTTCTGATGCCTTCGAAAGTTTGCCAATGTTGACTATGGAAACAGAGTTCGTCTGTAATAAAAATAAATAAATAAATAAATGTCTACAAAACTTGTCCAGAAAATCCCCTGAAAAGGCAACACAGACATCCCACCTCTCCTGGAAGATGCAGGTGTCTCTCACATGGGGTTGAAGACTTAATCTTGCTTGTCCTCTTGTAGCTTTTTATGTTGGTATATTAGGGTGAATAGGAAGCAGCCAAGCTCTCCTATAAACTAGCTCTAACCTTTCTGAACTTCATACAGACATTTCATACAGGATGGACACACAGCTACCTTACTGTTAACTGATATTTGTGTTGCCATAGTTGATGAAATATGAAAAGCAGATGGACTTCCCATTGTGTGATAACAGATGTAGCGAGTGCCCTAATGTAGATTTCACCCACGTCTTCACAATGTTTTAACATGGCCCTACACACACACACACACACACACACACACACACACACACAAAGTGTGTGAGCAGTCTTTGGAGTGCCCCGGGTAAAATGACAATATCGATGTGCCAGGTGTTTTAGTGTTGTTAGTGCAGGAGAAGCAAAAGCAATTTCATTTTCTCCAGTCCGCTGTGGATCAAAGGAAGCCACCAGAGAGAGAGATAGAGAGGTACAGGGGAACACAGGGGGTCACCGAGGCTCTGAAAGAACAAGAGGAAATGAAGAAGACAGAGTTCAGGGAAAGCTCACTCAAAACAAAGCCCGGTCTCTTTCACTAGCGGAGGGGTTAGCCAGTCAACAGCGGAGTAAACAGCTCAGTGCGGCAAATTCAAAAAGACAAAGCAGCCCAAGGACGTGGAGGGAAAACTCAAAACACACCGATCACTTCTATACATGCAGTCTGTTGGACTGCATTGAAAAGCCTTTTCAATACAGAATGCTTTGTGTGGGAGTTTGAATGGGAGTTTGGTGTCTTTGGGTCAAATTTACACGGTTTCCCCTAAATGCATACGACCAGATATCCAGAATAACAAAATATAATTTCTGATGCCGTGCAGCTATTTCATATTATAAGCAATTTCTCTCTGGGATCAATAAAATTCTGATTATCCTTAACAAATTTGTTTCAGACAGCTTAAAACAGAACTAGATATCTTAAAAACTGAATTTTGTTTGTAATTTGAATCTCTTTGTGCACTTCATTGACCTCTGTTGGCCCACTACTTTATGACGTTGGTGGAGAGCGTAGGCGATCGGTTGAACAAGAGCATGTTTTCATAACATGATGAACACATATTTACATTTGCAGCATTTGGTAGATGCGCCACAAGAAAACATGTCCCTTACACTTGCAAGTCTAGAAGTAGCAATGAAGTTGCTATAAACTACAATTCTACCTGAGATTAAGTACTCCACTAGAGCCCAATCAGATCTTTCTCACACACACAGAAGAAGTTATTTGTGAAGTTTCTTGGCAGTTAAGTTAGTTCATGACAGGAACACACAGTTGTTATCCTAAGAGCTCAGTGAAGAGGTAGGTCTTCAGTCACTGTTTGATGACAGCAAGAGTCTTTGGAGCCAAAGCTGAGAAAAGTCTTGGTGCACATCTTTGACCTTTGAGAATAGGTGCACCAATTCAGGCTGCACTTGATGCTCTAAAAGAGCAAGCTGAGACCTGAGGTCTGGTAAGTGCTGACAAGCTGCTAGCTCTCCGGCTCCACAGACTCCAGGCGGACGTTCATATACAAAGTTTCATCACATAACTCGATCCCATCATTTTGGTCTTACGGCCTTTGGACTTCTGCACCACATCACCATAACAAACAACATGTGAACCCATCCAATCTCCGTCACTGAGACCTGGCACAAACCCTTGGATTATCTTGAGCTTAACCAAAGCACTTCTGCTGGTTTCACCTACATCGATAAACCCCACCTTGAAAAGCGTGGTGGTGGTGTAGCAGCCATATACAGAAAGTACATAAAAACAGTACCCATTTCCATCCCTACTGCAAATTTATTTGAACACCTTACCTTCAAGTTGTCTGGTCCAACCCCTTTGACTATTGCAGTTATCTATCACCCGCCCAAACCCAACCCCTCATTCTTTACTGACTTCTTTGCTTTTCTGACCCAGCTTTGTGCCTCGTCACCATCCATTCTCCTCCTTGGTGATTTCAGCTTCCATACTGATAATACAAACTGCAAATCACCCATGGAATTCTTGGAACTACTTCAATGCTTGTAAATTACTCAGCATGTAAATTTCCCCATTCACAGTCATCACCATATACTGGATCTGGTCTGTACCACTGGACTCACTCTTCACCAACTCTCAAGCATCAATCTTCCTATTTCAGATCACTTGGCAGTCATCATGGACATTACTATCCCCTCTCCATCTCCAAACCGAAGTCGCTCCATAACTTTCAGAAATCTCAAATCAATGTCATTATCTACTTTCTCAAATCTATTAACCAGCACACTCCAATCCTCTCCTCCCCCTCTGTCTGACAGTCCACATGATCTGGTTACACACTACAACGACACACTCTCCTCCTGCCTTGACCACTTGCCCCTGCCAGAACAAAAAATGTCAGTTTCACCCACTCAGCTTCCTGGTACACTCCTGAACTACACAAAATGAAATCCCCAAAACACCGACCTGACAGACTATTAAAAAAAAAAGTATACAAGGACTCAAAGCATACAAGGACTATCTTCACCAGTACAAGGAAGCCCTCACAGCTGCACGATCTAACTGCTACTCACAACTTATACATTCTGGATCCAACAACCCCAAGGCTCTCTTTTCCACCATAAACAAACTACTCAAACCCAACACTACTATGTCTAATTTATTCTCCACTAACAAATGCTCGGACTTTCTGACATTTTTCCAACAAAAAATAGAAACCATCTACGACAGCCTGGCCTCAACACTAGCGCCCCACACCTCCTCTCCCCCTCTTTCCCCACCTCCAGAACTCACTGAAACCATCTCCAGCACCAAAACCACTGCTTGCATCCTTGACCCTGGCCCGTCCAACCTTATCAAAGACTGCCTTCCAGCTATTGCTCCACTCATCTTATCCATCTCTAACTCCTCCCTCAGGTCCAATCCTCAAAAAACCTGGTCTCAATCCCGACATCCTGGCAAACTTCCGGCCCATTTCCAACCTCCCATTTCTGTCTAAAATCCTGGAGCGTGCTGTTGCAGCTCAAATAAAAGCCCACCTAAACTCCAACAACCTGTTTGAAACATCAGTCAGGATTTCGCTCTCATCACAGCACAGAAACGGGCCTTCTCAAAATCACAGATGACGTTCTCCTCTCTTCTGACTCTGGACATCTCAGCATTCTCATTCTCCTTGACCTCACTGCAACCTTTGACACTATTAACCACAACATCCTCTTTTCCTGCCTAGAATCGTCTCTCAATATCACTGGTTCTGCTCTTTCCTGGCTAAAATCTTACCTTCTCAACAGACAACAGTTCATCCATCTGAACAACTGCTCCTCCCCTCCTGCTGCCTTGTCCCAGGGCATCCCCCAAGGCTCAGTGCTGGGGCCGCTTCTCTTTATTATTTACATCCTTCCTCTTGGAAACATCATTTGTCACCATAACCTCCGTTTCCAATCAGACGATTGTCAGATTTACATCACCACAAAATCCGTTACCCCCCAAATCCACTCTCACCAACTGCCTTACAGAGATAAAAGCCTGGATGCAAGTCAACTTCCTTCAACTAAACTATAACAAGTCTAACATGATAATCATTGGATCCAAATCCCTCACTGAGCTCATACAAAACTTTCACCTCTCTCTTGATCACTCCAACCTGACCCCATCCCCTCACGTCCAGAATCTCGGAGTCACTTTTGACAGCAACTTGTCCTTTGCAACCCACATTAACAACATCAACAAATCTGCTTTTTTCCATTTAAAAAACATAGCTTGCCTCTGCCCATCACTTTCCTTTTCTGCTGCTGAAACCTTAATTCATGCCTTCATCACATCCCGACTCGACTACTGCAACAGCATCCTTTACGGCTTACCCTCCAAACTGCTTAATAAATTACAATACATTTGTACAATAAATTACAAGACAATTCAGAATTCTGCAGCTCGGCTTCTCACACACTCCTGATTGCAAGATCATATCACTCCTGTCCTCCAAAACCTCCACTGGCTTCCTATTACCCATCACGTGCAGTTCAAAATTCTTCTCCTCACCTTCAAAGCTTTCCATAACCAGGCCCCCTCCTACCTTTTGGAACTACGTCACCGTCACACTCCATCTCGTAACCTTCGCTCCACAGATGCCAACCTTCTACATCCACCTGTCAGGACAAAGCACCAAACCTGGGGTGACCGAGCCTTCTCTGTAGCCGCCCCTTCCCACTGGAACTCCCTACCGCAACCCATCAGACAATGTACAGACCCGGCAACTTTCAAGTCTCCTCTCAAAACCCATCTCTTCAAATCTGCTTATAGCCTCTAACCACTGCTCTCTCACCCACATGCATATGTTCATCTGGTCCATTCATTTGTTCTTACTTGTGCTGTCTTCTCATGTAAGTTTTAAATACATTTTGTTTTCAACT
>JBBIGA010000132.1:12182590-12198972 GCA_037576975.1 Alestes dentex | reverse complement strand
CCCAACCCTGACTTGTATTTCTCAACAACTTTGTCCCTGACTTGTTTGGAGAGCTCCTTGGTCTTCATGGTGTGATGCCTCTTGCTTAGTGCTGTTGCAGCTTCTGGGGCCTTTCAGAAAAGGTGTGTTTATACTCCCAGATCATGTGACACTTAGACTGCACACAGGTGGACTTCATTTCACTAATTATGTGACTTTTACGGTAATTGGTTACACCAGAACTTTTTAGAGGCTTCATAGAAAAGGGGGTGTATACTAGGGCATTAACAGAAAAGTCGACTAGTCGACTAGTCAACTTCAGAGTCACAAGTTGTGTGTTTTTTCCTCTTTCTGTGTGCACACTTGTGTAGGCAATGCAATCTCTGCCTCTAATTGGCTTACGCTGACACGTGTTCCTTGACTTAACTAATTATTATAGTCCCTTCATAAAAAGGGTGGTAACATTGGTGCAAGTGGAATCTGAACACAAGACCACAACAAGATGAGAGACACGGCAGCAGAGGTGACAGACACACATCACATGTGTGGATATACTTCACTCTAGACACACAAACCGCACGGTGACCTGCACAATCTGCAAATCGAAGTCGGTGTTAAAGTACAGTAACTGCTAGCTAACATGGCTAACGCTAGCACTGCAGAGAGTCGTCCAGTCCAGAGGACGCTGAGTGGCTGCCACGATTTAAGCTGTTCCCACTTTCTGTTGTTACACTTAAATTTACCAGAACATTTAAGGTATCAGTCTGTTTTGTTTTGTTTAATTGTCATGCTGACTGTTATTGTTACAGAGAACTTTAATAAAAGTTGCTCAATGTTGGACACCTGTGTTCCTGTGTGTGTGATGTCATCACGACTAGTCACTCGACTTCGACTTTGTTGACGGATAAGTTGACCTGAAAAAAATCTGAAGTTGTTAATGCTCTGTATAAATATGCACATGCCATTTTTTTTTTTTTTAATTTCTATATATTTTACTTCACTAACTTATACTATTTTGTGCAGATCCATCACACAAAATAAGATTAAAAAACATTTAAATTACAGGTTGGAATTTAACGAAATAGGAAAGCCAAGGGGTGAATACTTTTGCAAGGCACTGCATGTAGCACCATCAGTTTTTAGTTGGCAATATTTAGTTAATTTATTGCAACTGGCTTCAGTAGCCCAATTTGAATATAGCTCTTGTCAAACTGGGTCTTTCTTTAAATAATGACTGCTTCCACTATTCAGGCCCTTTTACCTATGTAGCGGTGTAGGCCTACCCAATCATAGTGAAGTTATAGGGAGTTTCTCAACCTGGAATATACCAGGCACAGGACAAAAACAACTCTAAAAAAATATGAGAGGTCAGAAAATGATCACTTAAAACTAAATAATGACTTTTTGATACAAAAAACATACAAACATCATGACCTTATTCATTTGTAAAAAATAAAAACCCCCCAAAAAAACCTTAGAACATGGACTTTTCTTTTTTTTATTATTCATTATTTTCCCAGAGTTTGTGGAGCTATGTTGTGCAAGCATACTGCATACTGGTGTCATATTATCCACCACCACATGTCACAATATTTCAGAATGTGCAAGCAGAGACAGCTGCCACAGTCTTGTGCTGCTGTCCAAGGTGCTGAACTGGGCACGCCTGCATTATTATCATTGCTGCCAAAAGCCCTGCGCTGTACATCAAACTTCAAGGTCAACAACGTCTGCATTGTCTAGCGCTGTCTGCCCTTGGCTGCTGTGCACGGTGGTACATGCTAAGTTAGCTAAGAAGTTTCTGTTTTCTGACTGTCCAGGCCTCCTTCAGCGGCCATCAATTTTACATTCTCAGAAGGGGAGCGATGTCAGTCGAAATAAGCTATAACCAGAATGAGAAAAACTCTCCATGGAGCCGTTCCTGACTTTGGAAAAATGAAATGGAGGCTGAGAAATATGGCACCTCAGAAACAACTGGCCCTCAGGTTGATTAGAGGCAATTAAATCTTTGTTTCTGTTGCTTCGGTGGCCCCAGCAGTGGTGCTGTTGTGCATTGCTGGCTACCATTATTCACGAGCAACATCATAAAACTGATAGGGCAGATTTATTTGTATGAGCTTGGGTGCAGACCTGTTGTAATGCATTGGGCAGCACTATATGCCGGCAGCTCAAATGTGGCCCCAGGTTTCTACATGAAATACCGAAGTAGATTCAGCTGGAGCCCAACAACTGGAGTTTGAACATCCATATTAAAGAAACGGTTCAGCACAAAACAATTGAACAAGTTACTCTTGATGTAGCCAAACACACAAATTTTGCCTTTTAAGTTTGGCACTGTAGCTATGAGATTAATGCCACAATCTGTTGTTAAGTACCCTCAAACACACTTGCTCATGTGGTTTCTGACACTGTATGTTATTGTTATCTTTAAAAATGGACAACTGCATTTTTGTCTGTACTACTGCTAATTTTTGAGGAAGATAGAGGGGGTGTTTGGGGGAATTAGCCCATGTCATGCATTTTAGTTATTTCCCAGCTCTCAACGCACCTGATCCAACTAATTACCCAGCTGTTCTTGAGTTGAAGTAAGTGTGTGTTGAATTGAAATGTGCAGGGAAGAGGGTACTCCAGGACTGTTTTGGGACCCACTGTCTTCGAGCATCATAAAGTCTTTTTGAGATTATCTAAATTGTGGTTCTTTAATTCAGAACCGATTCTACTAGGCCAATGTTGGTAACACTCATTCAAACTCAATAGTGACATAAATATTCAAATTTATTTCCAAACAAACACATCACCAAAACGTTTCTCAACCTGTGCAAACCGATTCAAAATTATTTGGTCTCTTTGAATGACTTGAGTTCTAATGTTTCTTGGTAGCATTAGCCTTAAAGCTATAGTTCCAAATGAAAGCAAAAGAAATTGTGTTTGTAAAACTGATTTTTCACTGAACTATTCTTTTAACAATCTAACATAGTTTGGGGCATATGAGTGTCGATTTAGGCATTTAGTTTGTTAACTCTTGCATATAGAGTTCCATTCTTTGCTATATTAGCCTTGTAGCTACAGTGCAAAACTAAAGAAGGAAAGTTTAGACGGCAGCTGAAGACTAGCTGATCTGGTGTAGGAAAGAAAAGTGTGTAAATTAATTTTAACCTGGACCTTTACTTTAATGATCTTTCTGCTCTCCTCTGTAGAAAAGGAAGCAGTGAGATTACAATCCCTCTAGACAAACACTTCCCCCAGCCTGTTACATAAATTTCAGTCAGGCAGAAATCCCCCCCCCCCCTTTTCAACCCCAAGAGGTCAACTGCCACCACAATTTTCCAGACCCATGATAGCTAAGTGAATCTAATCAATTCCAAACCTCTGGGCTTGATTTCTCCAAGGTGGCGGCTGGAGTTCAAGTGTTAGCCTGGAGTGAGAGGCTCAGATCGAGTCTGAACACATCGAACCCCCTGTCTTTTTCTTACCCCCTGCTCCAGCCCCAATGCACTGCAGCCCTTTCCTCAGGGAAGCCAGAGCGGAGTGTGACAGATATGGAACACTAATGAATAGCGAAAGCCTCCACAAAACACGGGTGCCAGGCAACAGATGTGGTTAACAGGCGTAGATTACAATTGTTGATTGGCATTGGCTTCCACCAAGACGGTGCTGTTTCTATTCTTATCCTCTGCACATCCTGTACCCCCCCCCAACTCCCACCCCCACCCTCTCCCCCAGAGTTCATCTGACTACCGATTGGCCACACAGACATCGCTGGGGCACTGCTGGAGCCATGTGCAATGTGTGATCCAGGTGTGAAGCGGAGATGGAATATTCACTGAGCCGTTGGTGCAGGCTTTGAAGAACTGGGACAAGGTGCACTAGAGTTTTCCTTTCAAGCCACAAAATGTAGAAATTGAAGCAAGAGGGAACAAGATCAGGCTGACCTTCATTCTGAATAGAGCTGGACAGAATACTATTATTGTGATATTACTGTTACATATTGTAATAGCAATCTGCATTATATTACAATGGCGAATCAATAGTGTAACGCCATTAAAGACTGGTCTGCAATGTTTGAACCAAAATAATTTTCTTTAGCCAGGATTAATCTGAATGACCAAGTGGTGAACCGTGACTATTTGAGAACGGCCTTCAATTCAGGTCATAAATATCAAAACAGGTCATAAGAGAAGCATAAAAAACAACCATAAGACAATGCTAACTGGTTCCTTTGCCCCCATAAGATTCTGGGAGTTCCAATTCACAAGAACACATTCGGGGTGTTCTAGATGAAACCCAAACATTTGAAATCTAAAACACATTCCTTGTTTCATTTGAAGCTTTTAAAGCCATTTTCAGCCATTTTCTAACAACTGAGCATTTTTTAGTCATGTATCAAGGACATCCTGAAGCTTGTTTTCTCATCAGATTAGTCCATGCCATTGTAAATTAAGCAGTGGAAAAATTCTGATGGGATAATTTACTGTTAGACATTTCAAGAATGTCATGCTTTAGTTTCCAGCCAAATATACTGAATGACTGAAAATTAGGAAAATGTATCCTTTACTTCCCAGAAATCATTACACTTTCTAAAATGGCCTAGAGGGCTCTAATGGCCTACAGTAGACAATAAAAAAACATCGTCATAGAGAGCTTAGTGTGCATAGTGCAGCCTTTTATGATATCAGAATGGCAAAGGCCAGTATTGTGAAAGCAGTTTAAAATGAAATAATGCGCAGTCCTAATGCTTATAATCAAACATTGATCAGACATTGCACATTCCTATTGCCCTTTTATGATTCAGTTTGGTCAAAATGCCTAAATTCACAGAGAGCTAATTAAAATTTTGGTTTTGTGTGTGAACGGTCACATTTTTAGGGTAGTTTGGATGTAGTAGAGTAATCGCTAGTAATGCTAACTATCGCTAGCGTGGTGGTAATCTTGTTGTCATTGCCAGATTTTAATTAAGCACAGAAACACAAACCAGCTTGATATATTTAAAACTTAAGACTCAGTGTTATACTGCAACTCTGAAGAAATATGCCTGCAGTTTCTCATGAGCTTGAATTGGATTTTTGCCAAAGTTCTTTAAAGTTTATGCAATGTTAACTAGAAAAAAATGCTAATGTATAGATAAGATCAGGTCTCTTTCACAGTAAGAACACTGGGCCCAGAAAGAGCTCAGGGAATGTTAATTTTACGTAAGGGAGGGAGAGGGAGAGGGAGAGGGAGAGGGAGGGAGAGGGAGAGGGAGGGAGAGAGAGAGGGGTGATATGGTAAGTTTGGGATGATATGGGGTGTGAAGCTCCGTTCCCCGGAACAGGCAGTTCACCTTAAAGTGGGATTGTTTATGAAGATGGAAAAAAGCCCCTTCAGCATTTGTGTCAAGAGCAGCCTAGCACTGAGAGTTCTGTGCAGGGCTGAGAAAGTTCTTCCAAGAGAAGTCAAAGGCAATAACAATGCTGACTCGGCTGTTTCTTTAAAGCATCCTAACACTCAGTGGAAGTGCTTACTTCACGTTTAATATCCCTGATGTTTAATATAGATGGCATATATGTCATATTATGTCCCATTATATAATAATACACACGTTATAAAAATACACTGCGTGCACTGTATGTTACAGGCTGCTCCGGTTACAGGGAAATGATACAGCAAAAATGTGCCATTGTGATCCTTAAATGGCGTTTTCAAGACGATACACAATTCTGAGGTTTGTGAACAGTTTGGAACAGAGAAAGCGCGAATCAGAAGTGCTGCATTTTAAAACCGGCCATGAAAATGAGCTCAGTTAGAAAAATACCCTGTTTAAAGAGGCACTCCGGCCAAATGAAAAAATAAATCACTCTGTTGCAAACTTGCTTACCCACAGCCCACAGCACTGGTGCAGTTTAAAGACTCTGATGATGCGTCTTGAAGGTGGAAGGATTTTCTGTGGATTTTTGGCGGTAGATATTTTTTCCAGTTGTAGATATGCTCAGTCATTTATGCAAAAGATGTTGGAGACAAAAGCGCCCACAACTTTTTGTCAAGGGCCATTTAGTCCTCACCACTTTTTGAAAGATTAGTCATTTTCATCCCCCACCAATTTTTGAAAGTCTTCCCAAGTTTGACAAATACACTCACTTTCCCAACAAATACACTTGCTGGGTCTATTCCCCACCACTTTTCAAACCAAATGACACCCATGGTCCGACCCACCCAGAGAGAACAAGGCCGATTGTCCTCTCTTGGACTCCTGGGGATCAAACTTCCACCTATTAGTCAGGTGCTCCACTTATGAGCGCTGCTTTTTTAGCTGGTGAGTGCAGAAGGTAGGCAGTTATTTAATATTTCTACTAGGAAGCTGTGGTCCATTTTATGTCCTTAAAACTGTATCATTACAAAGAAGAGATTGGATTACTCGACCAACAGAAATGACTCATCAGTAATAAGAACTAAAAGGTGAAGTTAAAGGTAGGTCAACTTGATTTAGCTCCTATTTTCTGTCTGAAAGAGTAAAACACATCTCTCTGACATCTATATTGTGCCGAATGAAGACAACACCACTGTTTTCTTGATAGATGTGTTTGACAGTGTAAGAGTTAGGCATATTTATTTATCCTATAATACAGTGACTATGAAACCAAGGCTGAGGGATTTAATGCTGAATTCTGATTAACATGGTGATTACGATATTAGACTCCAGTTGTAGTCCTGCCCCTTTAAGAAGGAATAGGAAGGGGAAAAAAAATCAAACAATTGGTAATATTTACTCAAATAACATAATAGCACAATGGGCTGCAGGGGGCGTATTCAGGGTTGGGACCACTATTGCAATTAAAACAAATCATGCAGATGTTTTCATCTGAAGTGGGATTGAGGGCTTCTGGAGCTCTCTAGGAGAACCGTGAAGAAGATTTCCCATTCCTCAGCAACAGATCATGCTCATTTATTTAACCAACCTGTGGATAATGTTTTCTTTTTATGAGTTTTCATACAGTTTTGTGAATTTTTAAAAGTTTTAGGATGCTGCTAAGGCAACTGATGGTGCCTTAATGGTACTGATAAATGTTCCCTTTGTGGAGCAGAGGGGGGCCGAAACATGAAAGTGGGCAGTTTTAGGAGCAGTGAAGTCGGTTTTAATTTGCATATTCAGGCTTCTTTTCTCAACAGACCATTGTTTGCAACAAAGCTAGGATTTGCAACAAGACAGCTAGGATTTGAATCTGGTCTTAAAATGAACCTACACATATTGATTTCTTTAGACTGTCATAAAGATTGACATTGCAAATTTGCCTATCTCTATGTGGCACTTGTGAAAGATTATACTCATGATTTGATATTAGACCAGCTCTGGAAGTGTATATAAAACATCCAGCATAATGTGTGCTATTAGCTACTTCAGCAGCGTGGTTGATGTTTTACCCTGAGGTCTACTTATGTTTATGTGCATTTTTCAAACAAAAACGTTGCGGAGTATCTTAGGAAGCTTTAACAGTGCTTACATACTACATCAAACTTTTACTGCATAAAAAAGAAAATTTGGATTTCTATAAAGTAAGACCTTTAATTAAGTTTATTTTTTTTATAACAAACATATAAAAATATACCACTACAGAGCTGATAGCCAGTCAACTACTGGTCACTGTGCAGTTTATTGTACACTGATGCTGTTTAAAGCCTCTCTTCAATTGGTTTCAATGTGTCTTTTCATGAGACAAGCAGATGATATACAGGATGTTCTCAGAAAAGCACAATGTGGCATAAGTAAGTATGATAATGATAACACTCATTTACAGTCAACATCATAGAAATATGGTCCTCTTGCGTCCTACGATATACATAGTTTACCTTGTTTTTATTCTATGCATGTTTTATGATGACGTACACTCATAGTGAATGATACAAGATTTACTGTATCACTGTGCTGCTGTTAAATCAGCAAATGCACATTTTATTATTAAGTAGCTGCCACACTAAGGCACACGTGGTATCTTTTCCTCTGCCCTTCCAAATCACAGTAGCTTAATTGAAGCGCCCAAAATAGAGATTCTCAATTAAAGCTGGATAGGTTCTGATCCACGGCAATCTGTTAGACCCAGGCTTCACTCCGGCTCGTGTGGGGCCCTTGGGCTAAAGAGGACATAATGACAAAACACAGCAGGCTCCAGGGTCTCTGGGAATTAAGGTTTACATCATTTCTACAGGTAATAAAGTTACATACAGGCTTGTTTTGCTGCATTTTCTTTGATTTATTTCAATTCACTTTGGCATTATGAGTAAAGAGTTGAGTTATAGCAGCCTAAGGCCTCCAGAAAGCTTTATTGGGCGTAAGTTGATGAGGAGGTTCGGTGCTGCCATCTGCTGGCTTCTGCAGGACATTGAAGAAACAATTTTATCCGGACTTTGGAACAAGGAGGGGATGTTATATGGACACTTTTCTAAACATGTCATGGGTGCTGTTTGGGACAGGTTCAGACAGAACAAGCTTCTGTTTCCAACTCTAAATGCAAGGAAACCCCCATTAATTTAGTATTATTCAAGGGGGCAGTTGGTGGCCTGGTGGTTAGGGAGTTCCCCCAGGGATCAGAAGGTTGTGGGTTTAAATCCCAGGACTGCTAGCAGCATCACTGAGGTACCCTTGAGCAAGATACCGTCCTTACCCATACTCCCTCCCCATTGGTGGCTTCCTCACTGCTTCACTGGGTGAATGGGTTAAACGCAGAGAAAGAATTTCACAATGTGTACTGTGGTGTGCCGTGTTCCTGCGTGACTACAAGGGGCCACTTTATAACATTCTGTCATCTGGGGACAGCAACTTTACAAAGTTAGTGAGTGTTTGTTAGTTGGTTTACTTCCACCAAATCAGTGAACCCTATGCATTTTTAAATCATTAATTCGATGAATGTCTAACAAAAAATGCTAAATGCTACTTATCATGAGAAAGAAGCTAATTAGCACTACTCTTGCTAGACTGATAGCACCTCTACCCACCTACATGGGAGAACATAAAGACAAAATTAAGCTTGTTTTGTGGTTGCTTTGCTAAGCTAACAGTAAAGGGCCCCTTATAGGCACACATGAATACGCCACAGTACACAGTGTGAAATGAGAAACTCAAAATTCTCTCTCTGCATTTAACCCATTCACCAAGTGAAGCAGTGAGCTGCCAGCAACGCAGCACCCGGGGAGCAGTGTGCGGGGACGGTACCTTGCTCAAGGATATCTCAGTGGTGCCACTAGCAGTCCTGGGGTTTGATCTCATAAACTTCTGATCACAGGGGCAACTCCCTAGCCACCAGGCCACCAGCTGCTTCAGCTAAACATTAGTTTAGCAAGCAGATTACAGATCCAGACAGCACCACACACCACAGTCCAAGTTAGATTCTGACTAACTGGTGCTCTGCTGACGTAAGTGTTGATGATAAAACCTTTGTGAGACAGGTTGGTCCTGGAGAATCAGACAGAAAGAAAAAAAAAGCTGTTCAGAGGTGTTTGTTGCATCTGTTGCATCTTTAGCAGGCCAATGAGCCACACACCACAGTACCGGCTCCAAAGAGCCACTACCCTGCATGAGATTTCATTATTTATTGATCAGAGAACCATCACTGAGCAAAATATTTTTGGCTCTGTACTAGTTAGACATGGAACTGAAATGAAATAATGTTGAAATACAACCATCATACTTTAACAGTGTAACGGTTTACCTTAATACCACCTTAATATCAACCATATTGCGTAAAACTAAAGTAGAATCTGCAGTATGTCTGCATAGCCTGTCTCTTTGAGACTACATACTGAGTTCTAGCCCCCCCGTATCATTATATCCTACTATCATTAGCCTCTACCATAGGATTTTATGGGTTAGGGTTAGGGTTAGAGTGTCTGAAGTTTCTTCCTTTGCTTTGCACTAAAGTTATGAGACTATTATAGCCTAGGAATATAAGGGCATCCAAATTCTGCCTTTGAGATAGCACTGCTTTTAGCCATGCAACCAACTGTTATCCATTTTTAAAGAAACATTTTCAGATGGCATCATACCAGCAAAGCCAAAGCCATCTGCCTGATCAATCATTTCAGACAACACTGCGGCTGGTATTCACAGTCCAGTCATAAGGGGCACTGATGTATCTTTGGGGACGTATTTAAGAAAATTATTTGGGTGAAATTATTTGAGTTTGTTAGCCTCAAAGCTCCGCTGCTAAACTAAAGAAGCAAAAATTTGACCTCAGACATGTCTTGGTTCATCTGATGAACTATTCCTTCCAATTAAAAGGTCATATATAAAATATACGCCAGCCGTTCGACTTAGACATTTATTGATGTATTCATGTATTCCATTTAGATTGAATGCAAATACAGCAAAAAACACACCATCAAGCACTAGGTGACCATGAAAGAGTAGAGAAGGAGCGGTGTAAACTGAAGGGAGGAGGACAGTAGTATTGGGAAGGCTAATGCTTCATGCCATGCACAGAGCATTAGACACTGAAGTGGATCCAGTTCTTTCGGAGCAGTGGTTTTACTCTTATGCTGATATCTCAAGACTGGCTGCTGTATGTCCATACAGGGCCTATCAGCCTGAGGACCTATGCTGTACGATCACCAAATCAACTCCAAATGACTTACTGCGCCCTTTACATCATGAGCTATGACGAAAAACGGAGAAACTTTCTGTGCAAGTATATACAAGGCACTTTTGCCTTACTCCAGTGCAATAACGGTCATCTGTATCTCCAGTATTTCAGTGGATTGCACCTTTTTGTCCATTGCCTCGAGTGGCAGTGACTGTGACAGTAAGGCACCCAATATCGGTGTGACGGTCCTCTCCCTTTCAGCGCCGTAACAGTCTTTGCGAGTGGAGTCTCAACAATGGCACTATTTACACGTACATGTAATTCACATTACACGTAAATTGCATTTACAGATTAGCTAGATTGCACGTTTTCCATTTTTGCTTTTGTGACTAAGTCCTCGAAATTCTTCTGTTTATGCAACCACCCCATCCCTCCCTTCAACACACCAAAACCAAAAGTATCTCATTCTTTTTACAGCAAACAAAACAAAACGCTTTTTTTTTTTGGATTCAGGAAAACAAGCAAAAAAAAAAAAAAAAAACAGTAATCAGGAACTCCAGTGATGTCAGACTAATAAAAAATTATAATTACAAAATAGGGCTTTTTTTTCACAGATTTAAAAAAACAGCAGATCAGACACTCCCACAGGGTCTTCTCGTTCCCTAGAGGCTGTAGAGAAAGCAGTGATAAAGCTGTGGCTCCAGAGGGAGACACATGCACATCTTTTAAAGAAACTGTTTGGTCAATGACACTAAAGTTGTTAATGAATGAAAGCAAATAGACAACAAATAGGATCACGAGGGCCTCGTCATTCTACCTGATGGCTGCCGGCTCCCATTCATTGTCAGCAACTTTTGCATACTGTCGCAGTCATAACAAAACCTCATATCTCTTAATGGGAAATTTATAGGAGAAGAAAAACACTTAATGTAGGTTAATGGAACACATTTCAAGTACATTAGGATCATTTCTATTGGTTAATTCTTCCTAAAACGGACATAAAGGGTTTTCAGCTGTAAAAACACACCATAATGGATAAGGTTTTGATATGACAGCGACAATACATAGTGTAGCTATTGCTTTGAATGCAGAATTGTGGTTTTAGTGTCAGCTTACATGGGCGTTAGATGTTATTTCACAAGCAGAAGGGGTTCTGTGAGTTTTTATATAGACCTCAGCCTACAGATGCTAATAGAGACAGTAGCATGTGGAGGGGCTTAATAAAACTTCTGATATTCAATCTACAGTATACAGCTGCAAATTCTAGGTGCTTCTGGTCAAATGATTTTCTATTTTCTAAGAGAAAATAAATCCACATCACATGCGCTTCAGAGAACAAACTTAAATGGCAAATTTTTGTGTACAATTTCTGTTCATTTGGAACGTACTGGAAAATAAAACATGAAACAGCACAAAAATGGTGGAACATTTTATATTATGTTTTTGGTTTCGTTTGTTTCTAATATGTTGCTCAGAAACTGTGCACCAGAAATGGCTATTTAAGTTCCCTGTAGAGAACATGAACTTATTTTCTCTCAGAACGCAACATGTCGTTTCACACAGGGTTGTATCCGCACAGGGTTAGAAGCTGTGTTTAGGTTCAGGAAGTCTACAGTCTAAAGCTTTCTGCCCCTGTGAAAATGAAAGGACTTACTGTACGTAGTCAATATAGTTCAATAATATGAGCAGAATATAGTTTCAATATGTTACCTTTTTTTGTTTGGGCTTCAAATCCTCATCCTATGAAGCCAGCTTTTGTCTAAATGCAACCCAGTTAGGAAGTTATACAGTGATCAAGGGAAAAAGGAAAAAAAAAAAAAAACAACAGCGCATTCACGATTCATATAAATACATTTCATCAGATTCATACACCATAACTTAAAATATAACTCAAATAAAAATAAAAAAAAACATTCTCCCATGGAAATAATTTTATATAAAATATTTATATTAAAATTATTTTACTAAATTCCTCTTGTAATTTGTATATATATATATATATACGATTTCTATGGCCCACATTATTTAGAATAACAAGTTACAAGGTCAGTTTAGGGTAAATTAAGTTGGACATTATACAGGGTCATCTTATTCTGGAACAAGCGGATGCAGTAAACAAAAGAAAGAAGAAAAAAACATGACAGGATTTTTTTTCTTCTCTGCACGATTATCAGGTATAGTATCTCCACATCTCGGGCCTCATCCAAAATGCATCCAGATATTTTTGAAAACGCATTTTTTATATCATACCATACGTCAAACTGTAGTCATGTCTGATGAGCCTGCAAGGCCAGGAGGAGGCGATGCACTAAATTTTGATGTCAAACATTACAGGCATTCATAAGTGCCTGAAATATGTAGAGGGTGCGGCTATGTCAAAGTATTAAGATTTGTACTGAACTATTAAGTATTACTTCTTTAAATCAAAAAGTCAAAGTATTATGAAAATTAAAGAAGATCCTGACAATGAGGACCTATTTGTGGATTGATGGTGAATAGTAAAAATACTATGAGCCCTTCCCAGCTTAGTATTTAAAAAAAACAAAAAACAAACTTTTAGAGCGAGGTTTTTAAGAGAAATGTGGCATCATTGGACTTCAAGGGTCTTTTTTAAATCAGTGTTAATGTTAATGGGTGGTAAAACAATGGCAATTACAGGATTTTAAGATAAAATTAATGTCTATTAACTATTTATAAAATGAATCTTTTCTCATTTTTACTAAACTTTAATTTGTCATTTGTTTTTGTCCGTTTTTACTCTTCAAACCACTTGTCTATCCTGAATAGATAGACGTTTCCTGAATAGATAGACGTTTCCTTTTAGATCATTATCTGGACAGTCAGATGTACAATATCTAATCTTGACAGTGTGGTTAAACGATATACAGTCGTATGGAAACGTTTGAGCATCAAATAACTCAATATTTTTGAGTTTTGATGCTCAATATGCCACATACTCTGCAGAGAACACTCTTGTGTGTCAATTACTGCTGAGTTAAACATATTGAAAATGAATAAATACATAAAATGTGGCATGTGCAAAAGTCTGGGCATATTTTCTATTTTTGTTTTCTATATTTTCTCTCATTTTCCAATAAGTTAAACCTGACAAATAAATAGAAACTGGGCACTAAAATGTGCAGTCTTAGCTTTCAACGTAAAACTTGTCTCAGCAGGAAGTGTGACAATCAGAACTGAAAACCTTGACAGGCTGGAAAAGGTAAAGTAAGCATGATCATTCTAGATATTACCAACCACCTAGAACCCACTTGGTCTTCAGCAGTGTCAGCCTTGACATTCAGCTCATGCGAAAACACAGTCAGAACGATTTGTTTTTCGGTGACCTTTCTTGTGGACAGCAGGCCAATACTCAGGGAAACACATTTTCAAAAATATCTGTACACTTATCGATGAAGCCTCATTATACAAATGTGGAGTTCAAGCCGACATAACCCACTTCAGATGCATATTACAAGATGCACTCTCTGAAAATGCTGCCACTTGGCTCTCGTGATGCATTGCACCCTTATTCATCCACTCTAGCTACTCCGATCATGCATATGTAGGTGATAATCGATGCTTAACTGTAATTTAACTGTAGTTAACAAGCAAACACTTTTTGATCATCTATCGTTTTAAAAATCTTTACAAAGCTAAAAAGACAGCGGCTGATATATGTATATATATCTATATACATAGGTGACAAGAAGCAGTAACAGCTGACCATCACCCCAGGCCAAAGGGAGAAGTGTTCTGACCTCATGTCTCCTCCAAAGTCATGCATGAAGGAGAAACAGAAGGTAGAATCTTCACGAAGACCCTTTAAGAGGACAGAGCAAAAGAGTATTCCACAGTGAGCAGGTTACGATCGGGGGGATGAAAAACAGCAAACCTCTCGGAGCGAGGGTCCAAATAATGGATGTAAACTCAAATGATGCTTGACTGGAGACTGACGCTGAGCGCACAGGATGGATTCTAAATATGAAATGGACACTGGGTCACTTTTCCCCTTAGTCACTCCTGGAATTCAGTGTTTTTGGAGTTTCTGATATCCACAGTTAAAACAGGCTATACTGGAGAATAAAATCTATCAACATTTACACAATTCAAGGGCAAAACCTTTTTTTGAAGACTGCAACAAGTCATGCTAGTTAGAAGTATGAGTAGTAGTATTAGACCAGCACTGTGTGCAGTGATATACTTGGTTTAGACAGCTGATATGGAGGAGTGCATTTGTAGGGTGGAGATTTCTCAAGGTTGCCTTGAATAACGAAGTCTCACAGTCTGGGCTGACGGCAGAGGGAGGAGGAAACTGGGTGTGTTCTGGACTGGAGTAACTTGGATGCAGGATTGGTGTGTATTGTATACTATTGGTCTTTGTTACAGTAGCATAGTTTAGCCTCTCCGAGCTGGGTGCAGAAGGTGGGGCTGGACGTCAGGCTCCTCCCCTTGCTCTCCTAAGCCCATCTGTGATCAGGACTATACACACAAACAACAACACACATCCAAATGCAATCAGTCACTGTATCACAAGCACCAGTGCTATACCAGCCCTTCAAAGTCACAGATATTGCTGGTGATAAACGCAGGGTATGTTCCATATGACTTGTTTTTCACTCGTAGCTCACAAGAAATAAAGGCAGTCTCAAGCAGCACTTTATAGGCTTAGGCTACTCATTAGTATTTTTTCTCAAAATCACTTTCAGAAATGCTATTTGTACTTCTACCGCATCAGTTTTAGCCAACGTTCCAGTATACACCATTGTTTTAGTCTAGACGTGTATTGTACCTCTATCAAAACACCAGCTCTTACAACCTATCATTTTATTACAACTCAAGCTGTACCATTTGCAATGTATTCATCCATCTATAATATATTTTTCTTTTTAGCACATTTGTCTTATGTCATCAACAACTCTTCTGTTTAAAGGCCTTTACTGATTTATCTATTTTAGAAAAAAAAAATTCTAACTTATAAAAATAATCAAGCCTCTGATGACTCTACAGGGGGTCCTCGGGTTACAACAGTCTCGACATATGATGTTTCAAGTTTACGCCGCTCAGTCCCATACCTAGTTTGGTTGCGCTGCGGAAGAATAACCAGAATACGCAGTAACACGCATGAGTGAAGGAGTTGGCGTCCCCCAGTATGTTTACCTATCTCATTTTTGGACTGTTTTTACACTTATTTTTTGTCATTTTTTCTGTTACTGCAGTACAGTGTACAAGTACAGTACATGTATGTCCTTTTTTCTGTGGTCTAGTTGTGTTATTATGCCCTACATTATGATTTTACAACTGTGTTAGGATCAGTAAGTGACTCAGGCTAGGGTGTGTTTCGAATTACACCAAAATTCGGGTTACATCACTGCCGTGGGAACAGAGCTGTGTCATAACTCGAGGACCTCCTGTATATAATTCAGTGCCCAACCTACATGTAAATACGTAACAGATTTGATTAGCAAATCAAATGTAATAGCTCCATAACTTCGAAGGGTTAACTACAACATAAGCACAAGCCTTAGCAATATTCAAACCTGATTCAGCCAAATCAATGTAGACTGATTTGGTACAGATGTGTTTAATACAGAAATCATCTATATAAGCAGATGTTCCCTCTAAGACTGTACTCAGAGATCAGGAAAACAGAAAGTGTGCCATTTAACCCAAATGTAGTTGATCAGCTGAGATATGTGTGGTTTGTGAAGTCGGCTTCTTTAGTTTTACTGGAGCTGCACAGCTAATTCATTAATTGAAACTGACAATACAAACTGCATTCACGACACACTTGCCTTAAACTTTGTCACTGACATGGTTTCTAACCCTTTGTGTGATCGGCTACATTTAGGGTGGGGTGAA